>KL647305.1:2179254-2306056 GCA_000727475.1 Sarcocystis neurona | reverse complement strand
AACACGAGCAGCAGCAGCAGGAGGAGCAGCAGCAGGAGCAGCAGCAGCAGGAGCGGCAGCAGCAGGAGCGACAGGAGCAGCAGCAACAGAAATGGCAGCAGGAGCGACAGGAGCAGCAGCAACAGGAACAGCAGCAACAGGAGCAGCAGGAGCAGCGTGAGGACTTACTTGGCGACTCTCTGATTGACACGTAGTATATTGACAAGCTGTTTAGAGACAGCGAGGTCGTAGAGATACTCCTGGGCTTCTCCCTCGGCTGCTGTTTGCATGAGCTGCTGCCAGGCGGCGTTGCAGCTGCACATCAATTTGCTGATGCATTCGCCCTTGGCGTTGTCGGCTTTTAAAATTTGTTTAAGGGATGACACAGAGACACACACATACACACAGACAAGACGTTCACAAGAGGAAGCTGGGGTGAAAGAGAGCGACTCAGGATCTGCCTGCTCACTGGCTCTGCCCCTCTATGCTGCTGCTGCTGCTACGGCTGCTGCTACCCACAGCGGCACTGGCTGCTGCCGTGTGGTAACGGGTGGTGGTGCTGCGGCGCCTGTAACTGGTGCTGCTACTCCTACGGCTACGGGACTGCAGCAGCTGCTGCCACTTGTCCTGGTGCTGCTGCCGCTACCCGTGCCGCTGCTGCTGCTGTCCTGCTGCTGCTACTTCCCCTCCACTGCTCCTGCTGCTGCTCTTGCTGCTGTGCCACCTGCTGCTGCTGCTGCCCGTCTCCGCGGCGGTTCGCACAGCTGCTGCCACTTCGCTCCTCTCCCTTCTCTTCTGGTGGTGCTGGCGAACATCTCTGGCGGGACTACTTACGCAGAGCTGAGATGATGCAGGCGATGGCTTCGTAGACCAGAAGATTCTGCTTCTCATCAAGGAGGGCACTGCGCTCTGCGTGCCGTTCAATCACCTCCTGGACGAACGGACGGGGCTCCTCTGCAGTGCACGCACCGTCGCAGGCACATCCAGGCATCTTTCCGGCTGCTGTTGCTGCTGTCCACACGCGCGGCTGCTGTTGCTGTTAATATTTCTACGACGTCCCAGCGCCCGTGTTTTTACGCATGCGGTCACCAACAGCCCTTTTTCTGCTGCTAATCACGCGAGCAAACTTCCTCTAGCTCCACTTCAAAGCACACTACACATACACAAACATGCATATATATACATATATGAGATACAGAGACACAAGCAAACGTCCACATACATATATATACATATATATATATAGCGAGAGAGAGAGAGATCTAGAGAAGGACACGAAAAGACATGTCTCTGTGTGTATTTTCTGGCTACGTGTCTGCATGTACTCTACACGCACAAATAGAGAGACAGCGAGAGAGAGAGAGAGACAGGAGGGGAAATACGTTTGTCTGTGTGCATGTGTGTGCGCTATGTACATATATAGGTGCTTGTATGTATATAGGTTTACCTATATAGATTAAATACATGCAGACATATATTGTGTATATATGTCGTTGTACACAGACAAGTCTACTATATGAACATACCTACACACAGGTATACACATACATGTGGAAATGGCGACATACATATACATATGTTACATATATACGTGATATATACAATATATTACATATATAATATATACACAAAGGCCGATATTGGTGCCCTTGACAAAAAAGCTGGGTTGGGAAGTGTTGAGGAGACGTCTCGTCTCTCTCCGCCCGTGTTCGTGTCTCCCCGCGAGACAACGGATTGTAAAAACATGCAGCTCCACGTCTTCTTCGCACCCTTCTCCACATATATATATATATATATACAACAGATACCGCGCATTCCGTAGATCGCTGTTTCGTCCTATATACATATACGCATATACGTATTGACACCGCGCCTTCTGTAGATCGCTGCCTCTTCGTCCTTCTCACATGTAGACATGTATAGACACGTATATACACACATATATGGAGAGGGAGAGAGAAATAGCTTGCTGTTGTCCGATACGCTATCCGTTTCCCTCTCTATCCTTCTCCGCATGCCGCGCGTAGGTGACCTACTCCCTTCCACGTGTCCTGCAACGACGCAGGCCTCGGTGGTCGCAGCAGCGGCTGCTGCGAGAAAGAGGGGGAAAAGAGAGACACACACGTCCCAAGAAGTGTGGGGTTTCTGCTGCAGAGGAGGCTGCTGGGGTGTCATGACACCTGACGCAGAGGTCTTGAAGGCAAGGAGAGGCAGGAGTCTCACCGGGTCGCTGAGCAGCAATCGCGTGTTTGCACTTCTGCGCGACCTTGAGGAATGTCTCGCACGCCATGTCTTTGATGCCGGGAAATGTCTCGTACATAAATTCGAACAACTTGTGAATGACTGTCTTGAGGAACTTCCAGTGCGCCTTCAAGAAACGCGGGTACTGCCCCACCACGTACATGATGTTGCTCGCGACGATCTGCACGCCACCACCCCCCACCGCAGCAGCAGCAACAGCAGCTGCACAGGACGCGCAGCAGCACACGAGGGGCGCAGCAGCACAGGAGAGGCGCAGCAGCAGGAGAGCAACAGAAGCAGCAGCAACACAAGCAGCAACAGCAGCGGCAGCAGGAGCAACAGAAGCAGCAGCTGGAACAACAACGGCAGCAGTCGCAGCAATAACAGCAGCAGCAGCAGGAACACAGAGGCACCAGCAGAAAGAGCAGCAGCAGCAGCAATAGGAACACCACACGAGAGCAACAGGCGCTGCAGAAACTGGCGTCGCACGCACAGCCGCAGCAGCAACGCCACAGAGAGAGGCACCCATCAACGGCAGGCCCAATAGCAGCCCCCTACCCCCCCACATCAGAGCAACAGCAGAAAGTGCCAGCAGCAGCAGCAGCAACGGCAGGTGTGACTCACATATGCTACCTCTCGAGTGAAACCAAAACGTGCAACGCGCAACGGAGAGACAGAAACAGCGTCCGTCTCACACGATTATTTTCGTTTCTTCCCTCACCGCTTTGTCGCCCTTTCCCTTCATCATTTCACAGAGATTCAGAAGACTTCTTATCACTTGTACGAGGAAACGCCGCTCCACCTGCTCCTGCATGGCCCCGCTGATCGAACCAATGCTGTAGCAGAGTCGATTCAACGCTGTGGGGTTCCAGCCGGAAAGCTGGACCGGTGCCAGCATGTACTGCAGCAACAGCAGCAGCAACAGGAGCAGCAACCGCAACAGGGCCATAAGTCACACAGCAGCAAGCGCAGCAGCAGCATACCCGTGGGGTCGGTACCACCAACACCGGCGCGTGCAACATCAGCAGCAGCAGCGTAGCAGCAGCGGAACCAGCAGCAGCGGCAGCAGCCCCCCTCCCAGGGCAGCCGCAGCACCAGCAACACAGAATGCGCAGCTATTCGGATGAGCAAGCGAAATACGGTCGACGGTGGGTACAGATGCCCACACAAGGAATGATGTGGAAAGAGAGGAGAAAGACAACGAAGAAGAAGAGAATGGGATGCTACAGGCACATGCGGAAAGGCAAGCGCAGCAGCAGCAGCAGCGGCAGCAGCAGCAGCGGCAGGACGAGAGGAGCCGCAAGAAACGCTGTACGCAAGCCCTAGGCGCGCGCATGCACAGCAGCAGACTTTTTCGAATACGAAAGAAGAACCGCGTCTGCAAGGTGCACAGGACGCAACGATACGTACACGTATTTATAGATATAAACATATATATGTATATAGCAAGAGAGACAGAGACACGTATACGCATGTATGGACATATACAGGGAGAGCTGCAGACGTCCTTCCACCACCACTCCTTAGGTAAAGATGTTCAAGAGAGAAGGTGTGCAGCAGGCCAGTGCGACACGCCTGCGAAGAGAAACGAGCAAGGAGAAGTGCGTCACGTATCCTCCCCCGCCCGCCGCACCCTCTGAGGTCGATCTGACGCAGGTGCAGCAGCTGCAGGTACCTCGGTGTTAAGAGTCTCCAACATTGCTGCTTCTGTCTCCTCCTGCCCCAAATTCGTCAGCAGCACCTGGGTACACCGCATCATGTTGTACAGGGCCACCTCCGCTGCAGGAAACACCCACAGCAGCAGCAACAGCGCTGCGTCACCCAGCTGTGCCCGCCGCGACAAAGCAGAACGAGCTGCGGCGGTAGCAGCAGCAGCAGCAGGAGCAGAACGAGCAGCAGCAGCAGCGGGAAAGCAGCAGCTCCGGCGACGAGAGAGAGAGACAGACAGCGCGCGGGAGCACGCGGCAACCATCAGCAACTGCAGAGTGCGTGAGGAGGAACACATGGCAGTTGCAGGTAGATCTACTCAGAAAAATGGCTGCATATAGACACTCCTCCGTCAATAGCAGTTATACTCCACACAAAAACATATCTATACATATATATATGTATATAAGCGCACACACACACACACACATACATACATACATCTACATACATACATACATCTACATACATACATCTACATACATACATACATATATATACACACATATACATGCATACATACATACATAATATACACAAATACATAACATACATACATACATATGCATACACATCCATACATACATATTCTTACATACATACATATACATACATATATATATATATACATACGCACATACGTCCATACACGGAGAGAGAGAAAAGAAAGAAGCGAGAAGAGCATAAAGAGCTGCCTTGTTGGAGACGCTGTGCCGAGACAGAAATGGAAAGTTGTAGTACTACAGACAGATAGGTAGACACGTATATCACCCACACACAGACACAGGGGGCACATGTGTCTGTCTCTTTCTCGTACACGCATGTGCCACAGCAGGACCATAGCGCATGCATAGCAGAGACGTAGTATTATCAGATCTCTGAAGTAGGCTGCCATGCCGCATGGACTTCTGCGAAAGTCGCTTCCTTCACAGAACTGCTGCAGGAAGTTTCTACGGGTCCCTGCTGCTCCCCACACTGTTACTGCAGCATGCGCGCACGTGCTGCTGCTGACACGTCTCTCCCGCTGCCCTCTCTCTCTCCTCGGACGACTCCACAGCTTGCTGCTGCTGCGCGCCTCTCCCTCACCTGCTGCTGCTGTCTAAAGGAGGCCCACTTTTGCTGCTGCATCCCAGTCCTCTCGTTGCTGCTTCTCTCCCTCTTCCGCTGCAAAGCGTCATCCCTGCACCGCTGCTGCAGCTGCCCCTCCCTGCCCCCTCGCTTCTGCTGCTGCGGCATGCGCCCCTTCCCTCTGCTGCTCAAGCTGCTGTTGCAGCACGCCTCCCCCCTTCCACTGCTGCTGCCTCTTACATGCCGCACTCTTCCTCACCGTCCACAATGCTGCTGTTAATTTGCCTTCTCCTGCTGCTGCTTCCACTCTGCCCTCTGCTGCTGCAGCTTCTACTCTGCCCTCTGCTGCTGCAGCTTCTACTCTCTCCTCCGCCGCTGCTGCTTCCACTCTGCCCTCTGCTGCTGCAGCTTCTACTCTGCCCTCCGCTGCTGCTGCTTCCACTCTGCCCTCTGCTGCTGCTGTTTCTCCCTTCCCTCTGCTGCTGCTGCTGTTTCTCTCCTGCCCTCCGCTGCTGCTGCTGCTTCTCCTCTGCCCGCTGCTGCTGTTGCTGCTGATCCCCCGTCCTCTGCTGCGTGGACTTCTGCACTCCGTCGCTGCTCTGACTTCTGCTGCTTCTGCTGCACCATCCGCTCGTCCCGCAGCTTGTTCTCCAGCTGCTGCTGCTCCTTGTCTTCCTCCCCGGACTCCACCTGCTGCCACCAGTTCTTCCGCCGCTCCTCTTTCTCCTCCTTCTCCTCTTCTCCTCTCCGTCCTCGGCCTGCTGTTTCGCTGCTTCGCACGCCGCCTGTCCTTTTCCTCATGGACTGTCGTCTCTCCTTTCTGCTCCCTGCCCTTCCTGCTTCTTCTCCTGCTGCGACCTGCGGAAGGTGCTGCTCCTGCGGCTCTTGAGCCGCTGCGGCAGGTGCAGCCGCCCTGCCGCCGACCCGGTCGACACACCCTGCGTGTCCTGCCCTCTTGCTGCTGCTGTTGCTGCTGCTGTTGCAGCTGCTGTCTGCAGCAGACGTACCTGTGTCCACCTCGTGCTCCCGCGTCACTTCTCCTGTTTCTTCATCAAACTGAATATAAATCTCCTGCGGCTTGGCCATTTTCCTTATCATGACCTTCCGCACACTATTTAGCACGTCTGCATACTGCTTCACCCTCCAGGACAGCTCGGCAGGCTTTAGGGAAGACAGCTGCTGCAGTGCTGCTGCGTCGTCCTCCTCCGCCTTCTCCTTCTCCTCTCCTGCCGTCCCCAGCAGCAGCCCTGGCGGAGCCGCAGCACCTGCAGCAGCCTCTTCCTTGCGGCTCTGAACGCACGACGACGCAAGAGAGAGAGGAAGGGCACCACCCCGGCGTGCAAGACGCAACCGGCGGACAGAAGAGAGACGGAGAAAAAGAAAAGAAGGAACAGAGGAGACGGAGGACGCGAGAGACAGGAGGGCTCCACACACGCGAGGGGGGAGAACAACGACGGGTACATGTCGAGGGCGGAGGGGAAAAGAAACAGACGGAAAGACGAGGAGCAGCGGTGGAGGAAGCCACACAGAAAGGCAACTTGGGAAAGAAGCTCCGCGTGCGGCGAGGCACACGTCCAACAGGAACAGCAGGAAAAGGCTGCCCATGCACAGACAAAACAGCTGGAGCAGCAGCAGCAATGGAACACGTGCACAGAGCCGCACCAAGAAGAACAACAGGAGCAGCAGCAGGAGAAGGATCGGCAGCAACGGCAGAGCGGAAGCAGCAAACGGAGTACATCAGCCTCTGGTGCGCCCTTTAGCAGCGGTGGACCAGCTGACGCAGCGCGACAACACAGCAGGGGGACCGCGCCAAGGAAATACAGCAAGAATGCTGACACGTCAGCACCGCTGCAGCAGCGGCGGTGACAGCAGCAGCGGCAGCAGCAGCAGCAGCGGCAGCAGCAGCAGCGACAGCAGCAGCCGCGGCAGCAGCAGCAGCGGCAGCGAGTCCAGAGAAGGCCCTGGCCCCGTTTCCCGTGCGCGGCCGAAAACGAGCGCCAGCGGGAAGCACCAGCAGCACGGGCAGCAGACGACACTCAGAAAATATCAAGCAGCAGCAGAAAAAGAAGCAGCAGCAGCAGCGTTACGACAGCCACATAACTTATAACAACACAGGAACAGCAGATGAAGAAGGAGCAGCAACAACCGGCCCTGATCCTGCTGCGAAGCCTCGGGAGAGAAACAGAGAAGGCGAAGAAGAAAGGAGAACCCCGCTCGAACAGGAAGCTACGACGACGCACTTCCTCACGCGTCCTGCCTCTGGCAGCCGCATGCACCTGTACTTCTACACAAACTATTTATACTTCATATAAAGAAGTAATATATACAAACGTTAAAGTGTGGACAGCAATAACACGAACATACGTCACTGCCAAAGCGGGGAGGCACACACACAGAAATACGCCGGTGTATCCCAAACTCTGCGAAGGGATGTACCCCTGAGTAGACTGCAACACTCCCGGCGACACATATATACGTAATCTGACAAACACCTATACATACATACAGAGAGAGACAGACACCGGCAGATATGAAGTTTACTCATATATATATATATATTATACGTACGTATGCAGAGCACACACGTATATACATAGAGAGAGAGACACGCGTAAATATTTAATACATATATATATATACATACATGTGTAAGCATGTATGCGGAGCACTTATACGATATATATATATATATATATGGGCATCTGCACGTATGTGTGGGGTACGTGCATACACATCTATTTGTGTGCGGAATCCTAATGTATAAATATGTGTACAAACACATATGTGCGTCTGTACGCGTAAGACCTATATATATATATATAGTGACGCATATAAATATGTGTACATACGTATATGTGCGTATGGACGCGTAAGACCTATATACATATATATATATATATATATATATATATGGGGTCCTGACGCATACAAATATGTGTACATGCGTGCATCTGCTTATGTACGCGTAACAGCTATATAGGTGTAGTGCTAACGCACGTATTTCTGCATGGAGGGTCGCTGAACATCCACAAGCATACATATATGTATATGCCTATGCGTATGTATGGAAGGAGTATTTATATATATATACGTATACATATACACATATATACACATATATATGTGTAGGAGAAATTCTGGTATATGTACAAGGTGAGGACCCCTAGGAGCAGTGGAGTGCGCTGGCTGAACGCAGAACGCGCAGAACCGCAGACACAACGAGAGGGGGAGACGGAGAGACATCGACAGCAAAACAGAGAGAACGCGAGAAGACGGGAGGGACGGAGCGCGCGGAGAGACACGGAGACACCCCCAGCGAGAGACACCGGGAGAAACGGCCACGGAGAGACGGGGCGAGTCGGCCGCGCGGCGGGGGGGGGGGCAGGAGGGAGACGGGCATTCACCACGGAGGAGGACGTGCGTCGCCTACCCGCGCAATTTGCTGGGTTCCCCTGAGCAGGGAGCCGGCGAAGGAGTACCAGAATTCGAGACATATCTGAAAGGTTTCCTCGTGCTGCAGCTCGGTCATCTTCGCCACCTGCTGCAGCATCTGCACGCACGCCTGTCCGTTGCACTCCTTGTCGAGGGGCTCGGCAATCGCTTCTCGGTGATTCTTCAAAAACGCTGCGCGAACAACGAGCGACAGGGAAGAGAAGAGAAGTCACACAGAGAGGGGGCGAACTCCCTCAAAATCTGCAAAAATCCGGACGCGCGCACGTTCACGTCTCTTCAGTTCTGCCAGCCGGGTAGAGGAAGGGACGAGGAGAGCAACTGCTGTCGTACACATGCATGTATATGGGTGTTTGTGTGTGGCTGCGTATAGTCCCCCTCGCATGAGAAGGAAGAGAAACTTCTAGAGGCCGACTCCTGTGGTCAGGAGCGTGGGACTGGGGGGGCACACAACAGGACACGTGTACACTACGTTTTTTTCTTCCTGCGGAAGAAACAGCGGGTCTTGCTGCTTCCCCTCTGCTGCTGCTCCTGCTCCTGCGGCGGTCCGCGCCCGGCCCTGCCCGCGCGATGCGGCGTGTCTACAGCCCGCTGGTGCCCCGCAGCACGACAGACGCCGCGACAGGAGACAGCCAGAGAGGTCCAGACGCAGAGCTATTCGGAGCTGGGGAGAGACGCGGACGGAATGAAGCGGGAGAAGACGGGAATGGAAGAGGGGGGAGAACACGAAACAGCAGTAAAACAGACAAAGAACCAGGAAGCAAGGGCGCACGAAAACGAGAGATCCACCGGTGAAAAGGGAAGGCGAACGGAGCGAGCGGCACAGATACACAGACAGGAATTGACGCGTGCGCGGAAGAGGCACCCCGCAAGCATTTCCTTCTGCCCCCGTTGGCGTCGTGTTTTGCTTCGCTTCTCTTTTCTCCCACCCTTCTCTCGTCTTTTTGTTCTGTGGACGAGCCGTCACGGGTCGGAACCGGGGAGGACACGCAGGGGGCCTCTATACCTGTGAGACAGAGCGCGAGCTGGGCGTAGAAACCTTCCCAGAAGAGCCGCATTTGGGGCGGAACTTTCGTCGGGTCGTTGAACTGAAGCGTCTGTGAGGGGAGCTGAAGAACGTCGTTCACCAGCGCCATCCAGAAGGTCGTGAGCTGCTGCCTGAAGAGCTGCTGCTCCTGGGGCGAGAGCTGCAGCGAAGCGATCTCGGTGAGACAACGCAGACAGTCTGCGCGGTACTGCACGGGCTCCCAGAAGGCGTGCAGGAGGGTCTGCAGGAGGTCCGTTTGAAACACGTAGCCCAAGGGTATCCACTTCAAGTAGTGGGCGAGACACCGCAGGGTTTGCTGCACCAGGGACTCCTTGACGCTCAACGGCGCTGCTGCTGCTGCGCGTAGAACGAACATGCAGACGTCGAAGACCTCCTGGAACTGGTGGGTGAGCTGCTGCATCAGCTGCGCCGCCCGGCGGGAAACGAGCTCTTTCTCGCCGAAGTCGAAGACCTCTTCCGAGAGCATATTCAGCAGTCTCATGTTGTTCTCACACAGACTCTGGCTTGACCGGCAGGACGCACAGACTTCCGTCAGAAACCCCGGCCACCGCTCGGGCCACTCCTGCTTCACGATCTGCAGACACGGACACGCAGAGAAAGCCAGACAGCGACAGGGAAAGCAGCCATCGCCGCGGAGACCGGGCGCAGGACGGGCGCACAGAAAGACAAAAGAAGGCGCGTGTGTCAGGCGTATAGAGAGGGGCCGCACAGAGAGAGACACGGAGAGAGGGAGAAGTGACGAGCAGCAGCACCACACAGGACGCCGGGAGCGTAATAACGACAGCGACGAGGACGCAGGAAGTGGGGGGAGACACGGATGAACAGAAGAGACGGGTCCCCAAGCTCGTGGGAAGTGGTGGAGACGGAAGGGAAAGTGCTCCGAAGCAGAAAAGAAGCAGACAAACGCGGAGCGCATTTGACGACGCGGCCGGGAGGCGGGACCGGGGAAGGGGACGACGACAGCAACAACACGTCGACGTGGAGAAGGAAAAGGAGGGTCGGAGATGAGAAAGGCGAAGGGAAAGCAGAGAGACGAGGTGGCACAGATGGAGACAACCCGGGAGATCCACACACACAGACTCGGAGACACACAGACAGCGAGGACGAGGAGGAGACGGAAGCGGAGACGGAGACACAGAGACGAGACAGCGGTCACAAACCGGGACAGAAAGGGACGAAGAAAGGCGTGCGTATACCACACAGAGGAACATCCACACACGTGTAGTCGAAGTGGCAAGAGAGCGACTCAGACACGCAAAAGAGACAGGCGTCCCTATCTTCGTGCGTATATGAGAGACAGGCGGATAGATGCGCATACATATATGCATACATACATATTTATATAGATATATGTAGAGAAGAGAGACAGAGGCAGACAAATGTGTACACACATATACAGACACACATATATATACATATATATGTAGAGAAAAAAGAGAAAAAGAGAGACCCGTACACAGATGCGTGTGCACTAATACATATTTTCGCTCAGTGATATGGAGCATAGTGAATAGTGAGGTGCACAGGTGAACCTCTATATACAAATATACATACACATACGTAAACACATACATATATATAGGGAAGCAGATTTCCTCGCACCTGTATACGTATGGAATCATGACACATCGAGACACATGTCCCCTGTGACTTTAATATATCTGCGTCCTTGCGTGAAGCACGCAAGTCAAGTCAGAAGCGTCGGCGTCATACTTCATGAATATACAGAAGTTGTACTGCTAAATATATACACACGTAGATCTATATGGTGACGTCAAAACAATCACAATAAATAGAGAGTACTACCATCTACCGAGTACATGATAAATACACACAAACACATACGCCTATATATATATATATGTGTATATATATGTATATATATATATATATGTATATATAGAGAGAGAGACATGTATGTACATATAGATATATATGTATATATACATATATATACATCCACATATATATATATATGTATACGTGTAGGAATGGGTCGGTAAAAACGTATGTCGATGAATGTGTGCGCACACACGGAGAGATCCGAAAAAGAGGAAGGGGAGGAAGCGAGAGAGGGAGCCTTCCCTTGCGGTTCACCCCAACGACATGCGAAGAGAAAGAAGTGACGGTCGTTAGAAGAAGCAGAAACTGCACAAGAAACGCACCCGGCTGCTGCTGCGTGGGGCGGTCTGTGTTGCAGCAGCAGCAGCAGGTGACCGGTGGATCTTCTTCTGCGTTGAGAACTACTACTCTTTCTTCCTCTTCTTCTCTTTGGCCTTATTCCCTGCCGTGTTGTACGTCTGCAGCCGCAGCGAGGGGGAAAACGATACGCGCGCTGCGCCCTTCGGCTTCGTGTGTGCAGTTGGTGGGGCTGCTACGACCTCCCCGCTGCTGCTGCTGCTCCTCCGGGCCGGGTCCCTGCTGCTGGGCGGCCCCGTTCGGTCACACGTCAAGCTGCTGCTGCAGGACTTGAGGAGAAGACCGGACGCGAAGAAAACACGTGAAGACGTCGGCTGACGGCCGGGCTTCAAAAACGCTGTTGCTGTTGTTGCAGAAAACGTCGCCGCTGCTGCTACTGCTGCAGTTGGGCCGACGTCCGCACGTGGGCCAACGACTATACGTGCTGCTGTTGCTGCTGCACTCACCCACGTCTCTATGCCGACAGAGACGGGACTGCTGCTGCTCTTCCTTTCCTCCTCTCTCTCGCTGCTGCTACAACAACAGACGGCACGCGCTGTAGATCCCCACCAAGAGGCCGACGCAAAACATCATCCCACACACGCGTGACGACTAGTGTCCCTCTACACGCAGGAGCGGCTCTTCAACGAGGACCAGCACACACCGCATGTCCTTTGCGTGAAAGAATTCTTTTGCCCGTACAGGCTATTGAGACCTCGGTGTTCTTCCATCTGCCGTGCTTTGCAGATGGCAAGAGGCAGGAAAAGACGCTCAGACGGCAGAGGATGCAGAAGACAAGACAGGAGAAGGAGATTATCCCGGAGAAGCATAGAAGGAGGAGCACTGCCTGCCAGGCAACTCGCCCCGTACTGTCGAGAAGTAGGAAGAAAATCACCTCTTCGTAATGTCTGGGCCTCTCTACGAAGAAAACCCAGGCCTCCCATCATCCAAGGACCACGACTGGCCCTCCTGTGCTGCTGTCTGTGGGGAAGGAGAGGGAAGAGGGAACCCACCTGGATGAGATTTTCGTTCACTTTGTTGACGAAGTGTTTCTCGGTTTGTGAAGTTCGCTCATCGCTCGCCAGTCGAATCGCCAAGTCCGTCACAAATGCCTTGATCCCTGCTCGCTCGGCCTCAGGGAGCACGTTCCACCGCGTCTAAGCGGCAGGAACAGCAGCGGAAGCAGCGACAGCAGAAGCAGCAGCAGCAGATGCAGCAGCAGCAGAAGCAGCAGCAGCAGAAGCAGCAGCAGCAGATGCAGCAGGAGCAGGAGCGGCAGCAGCAGCAGATGCAGCGACAGCAGAAGCAGGAGCAGCAGCAGATGCAATAGCAGGAGTAGAAGCCGCGTAAGAAGAGGGGGGGGAATGACTCCGTGAGCGCTTCGGTTTCGCACAGAAGGTCTTTAAATAAATAGACAAATGTAGGAAGAGGTGTTCCCCGCATGGCAGTCCAAGTACTATGTGTATTTTCTCTCGTAGTATACACATGTATATACATGTTACCCACACATACAAACAAGAAAGGCTGTGCTACTACCCAGCATCACACACAAGCGGAAACTGACTCAATGGACTCTTGAGAATATTCAACCTTCTCACACTACGCCGGTGAACATCACACTCCTGTCAAACGTTTCTCACAGAGAGAGACAGAGACAGAAACACACACACAGAGATGTACTCAGGACGTCCACATATCTACACATATATATATAGAGGTATATATATATATGTATGTATTGCCGTGGAGCGTAGAGATAGGCAGATATCGTGACGTTCACATACATATAGATACCCATGTATACATCCATATCGGTTGTTACACATGTACATAGACATATACACATATATGTGTATACGTAGGTATACATATATAGATGCACTCCTGAAGCTTAGAGATAGAGAGATAGTCACGACGTCCACATACGTATATCCATATATACATATCTAGATGTACACACATATATAGATGTCTATACTGATACTTATATAGATGTGTACACATGCAGATAGGTATGTATACACAGATGCACAGAGAGAGAGAGGGCAGAAGTGGGGGAAAATGAGAGGCAGACAGCTCTGGTGCACCGGACCCCACACGTGCAGCAGAGCAGTCAAGAGAGAGAAGGCGAAGGCTGTTCGACTTCTCGTCAGTTCTCCCGGTCTCCAACTCTCTGCTGCGTCTCCCCCTCGGCGTCTCCCCCTGTCCCCCTCTCTTTTTTTCGTCCGTCCGTCTCCCTCTCTGTCTCTCTGTCTCCGTGTGTGTGCGGCGCTCTCTGTCTGCCTGCCCCTCTCTCTATCTCTGGACGTCTCCCTGTCTCTGGAGCTCGCCCGCTGTGTCTCCCTCCGTCTCCCCGTCTCCCTCTTCCCGTGCGTCAGACGCGTGTCCACTTCATCGGTGGTCTGCAAGTCGTCGCGACAAAAACGCACGCTTTGCTCCGGAGTTACGTCAACTACATTTCTTCTGCGCCGGCCGTCTCGTCCACCGGCTTTGCCTATCAGCCCACTAACTTCTCGCTACTCCACACGCGGAGACGAGACAGAGAGACGCGGAAGAGACAAAAAAAGAGAGAGTACCAGGCAGGCCGCTCTTTGATTCTGCACGTTGTCTCCCCGTCACCGTCACCTTCGCCTTCGGCGCGCGTGGCTCTCCACTGCTCCCGTAGCAGGAGCCGCAGCAGCAGCAGCAGTTGCACGGATGGCACACACACACGCCCGGGCGCACGCAGCGCCTCCGCACCGGCAGCAACCTCCCCCCCCGCCCCTATACATATCGCCCTCTGCAGTATTCCTCTCTCTCCTTCTCCCGGAGACAGGGAGACAGACACATAGACTTCACCAGTGCGACTTGGTCATACACGTACGCTTGCGGACTCGTGCTTTTCGTCGCGCATACGCAGCATCTATGCACATACCTCTACAGACAAATCGACAGATACAACACACACATGTGTTTATATGGAGAATGGATTTCTTCTTAATGTACAGAAACGAGAGAAAGAAGAGGGAGCGCGCGACAAGGAAAGACAGAGGGCGAAGACGAAAGGTGGGGGCGGAACCAACACGAAGGAAAGCCTTAGAGACACGCGCACAGCACACGAAGACATACAGAGAGATGTATACGAAGAGACGAGGAGGAAGACGAGGAGAAGGATGGCCCGAAGCGACGAACAGCAGAGAGAAAGACAGACACATCCACAGACAGAGACAGAGACCCGGGAAGGAGGACGAGGAGGCGGCGAAGACGAAGAACGAATAGGCGGCAGCGGGCTCTCAGGAAGTCCGTCGGAAAGGCAACAAAAAAGCGCGCGAACGAAACAAGCAGATCTTCACATGAGAGAGAAGCAGATCTCTCCACATGAGAAAGGCAGACACGTCCATGAGGAAGGCAGAGATGTCCATGAAAAAGGAAGACATGTCCACGAGGAAGGCAGACATGTCCACGAGGAAGGCAGACATGTCCATGAGAAAAGCGGATCTCTATACGAGAGAAGCAGATCTCTACATGGGAAAGGTAGGCATGTCCATGAGAAAAGCAGATCTCTATATGAGAGAAGCGGATCTCTATATGAGAGAAGCAGATCTCCGTATGAGAGAAGCAGATCTCCGTATGAGAGAAGCAGAGCGACACCCTACCTGGATGGTATTTTCTAGAATTTGTAGCGCCACGAATTTTGTGTTGGGATCTCGAGACTTGTTGAGAATGACGGCGACGTAGCTCCACGCCTGCGGCATGCTCTTGAACTCTCCCAAGACTTTGTGGGCCACCTCTCGCTGCAAGCGGCGCCCCAGGCGGCAGCAGTTGACACACCAAGCACCGACGCGCATGCAGCACTCCCCTGTCGTGTGGATGCGCGTGCGGATTGACGCACCACTTTCACAGACGTCCACGTAGACGTCCACACGAACACAAAGAGAGGAAGAGGAAGCGAGCGACAAGCGGAAGTTCTGCACCTCCTCGTAGAAGGGGAGAGGAAGACACAGACAGCAACGTTCAGAAGGGGAGGACAGAGTCAGACACGGCCCCACTCATATATATATGTGCGCCTGCGTGTTCACATATACATACAAAATCAGATGGGAAGAAGCGCACCTACACACATATGCGTATATGTGTGTATTTATATACGGCAGGAGGAGGAGAAGTCGAGACGGTCACTACGACCGACATCTTCTCCTTTGAAGCTCCGCCACCAAATCACGTGGCTTCGGCTGAGATTTGGAGCCCAGGAGACACAGACGTGCATGCATGCATTTGACTCCATGCCACTCTCGTACGAACTCCGCTGCAGCAGGCGAGTGAGTCCACGGCCACTACCTCTCGCGAGGAACACCGCACATGCAAAGAGATGCAGGGGCCGGTCTTTTGCTGCTGGAGGTCTCACGCGCCTGGACACAAGCACAGACATGCGGGAGGAACGTAGTAGGAACTGCTGCAGCTCATCTGCGAGAGCAGAACATTCTCCGAATATATGTGTGCCTTCCTTCGATGTAGATGGGACGCGACGCCTTTATCCACTACAAGTGCAGATGGAGATATGTATAGACAGGCGTGTGGAAAAAACACAGGTCTGATCTACGCCACGTACGCGTCTAATATATGCATCTATATAAAAAACGAGGTCTTCCCCTACAATACAACTACACACACATACATACACACATATATGTACGTACATACATATATGTGTGTCCATACATATACATACATACATATACATACACACATACATATATACATATATATATATATATGTAGATGTATATATACGTGTAAGTATATGAAGAGAGCTCAACCTAAGATATCTACACATATATATGTATATATACGTGTAAATATATATAGATGGCTTACCTTAGAACACATACACGAATTCTATACATAGATCACGGGCTTCGTCAATCAAACATGCCCACAAGAAATAGCATCCTACACATATATGTATGTGTGTGGAGAGGGAGGGCTGAATCTGCCCGGTGTACACACGTCCCAAGTCTGTAGGTGTAGATGAGTATGAGGGACTTATAATATTCATAGAGACGTCCATACGAGATATCTACAAAGGCAGGGCTTCTTCATCTACAGGAGACGCACACAGAACCAAACGTATACATCTACAGATATATAGCCAGGGCTTGATTGACAATACATATACGTATACATATGTGTAAAACGAGGGCTTCATCGACAGTACATATACGTATGTATATATACATATATATATGTGTAGAAAGGCGGCTTCATCGACAATACACACACGTGTATATATATAAATATATATGTAAGACGAGGGCTTCAACGACAGTACATGCATCGTGTATGTGTATATATACATATATATATATATATATATATATATGTTTAAGACGAGGGCTTCATCGACAGTACATATACGTGTATGTATATATATATATGTGTGTAAGACGTGGGCTTCATCGACTGTACATACATCGTGTATGTATACATATATATATATATGTGTGTAAGACGAGGGCTTGATCGACAGTACATATACGTGTATGTATATATATTTACATATGTAGCCAGGGCTTGTTCGACAATACATACATACGTATACACATACATACACATTTGTATATACACATATGTGTAAAGAGAGGGATCACTCTAGAACACGCCTAGCCACATATTAAATATACGAGTGTTGAGGGCGGCTAACTAACCAGAATTATATACACATGAACCATCTACACACCTCCGTCTTTACGTCTGCAGTGAAGGCTGCGTCTGGAGTGCATCAGTCACATATCTTCGGAAAGGGGAGGTGCCATCTACAAGACACAAATACACCACCGACAATACACGCATATCCACGTGAACGTCGCAGATTCGCACGTGCGCGGAAGAAGAGCTGCGTCACCGCCGCGACAGGGGAGTGTACGTACACCCCGTGAAAGACGGAGGACATCGCTTCGCGTGGCTCAGAGACGAAGGACGACTTCCTCGCCCAGGACTTGGCCAGGAAGGAACAGAAGTGAAGCAGGAGGGAGACCAAAAATGGCACCGTCACCATCTCTTCAGAGTTCTTCCCCACACACGGCGATGACCGGCCGTTCAAACGCAGAGTCGCCGCAGCACCACCTGCCTTCGAGACCTCCAAATACGTCCCAACTTATATACAGACACTCACACACATACATATGTAGTCCTGTACGAGTATTGAAAGGGTGTATACACTCTTATACACACGCAGCTCATATATATGTGCATCCGTATACACAAGTCATTTCTGTTGGGCGTTCCTCTATATGTATATGTGTGTGGAGTGGTACACGAGTATTGTAAGTGTATACGCCTATACTAGGCAACTGACATACATATATATGTATGTAGACATGCAGAGAGACCAATCCCTTGCGTTGGACGTTCCTCTCTGTCTCTTCCTCTGTAGTCGTATACGAGTATTGTAAGTGTCTGTATATACTCTTATACATAGGTACTTGGTATATATACACAGACATACACATATATACGTATGTACGTGTATACGGTCAACAACTTCTGTTACACCTTTATATATAGAGAGAGAGAGATTTGTATACAGCCATCGTCTGGTTACGTGTATATATATAAAGGTGTATCATATCTGCTAGAGATTCGGGCAGCAACGTCCGCATCTCTACAGAAAGTGACACGTGTGTGTGTGGTTATAGAGGGAGAAGCCGGCCGGAGGATGAGAGAAACGCACACAGACACAGCAGGAGCAGCAGCAAGAGGACGCGTCTGTTGAAGTGCCACCTACTGAGTAACTATCCGTCGTCCCGAACATCGCTGCAACAACTTGGTCGAGAAGAGTGACTTTCGCGTCATCGAAGGGGAGGCTGCTGTCGAGCAGCACCCGGGGATCTGTGAGCGACATTTTGCTGCTGCTGTTGTGAAGAGGAAGTACGGAGAGAAACGCTGTCGTCGCCTGCTGCTGCTGCTGTCGCCCCGCACGCAGGCGCCCCTGCGCCCGCCCAACACAGAGAGTGAAGAAAAGAGGTGCGCAGGCCCACACACAGCAACGTCGAGAAAAGAAGAAGTCCCCGGCTCCGGCTTCTTTGCTGCCCTTCGCGGTCCTCCTGTTCTCTCCCCTTCTGCACCTACTGCTCGCCTGCGCCTCTTTATCGACCTGCTCTCCGCCGTTGCGACTCCCCCTCCGCCTAACTTGGCTGTCGCCCCTGCTGACCGTCCACAGAGCTGCTCCTCCTCTTCTCTGACGCTGGCGCTGCTGTTCCTGCTGCAGCCGCTACCACCGCGACCCCCACTTCGACCTGCTGCTGCCCTCTGTTCTGTTGCTGCTACGCGCCGCCCAGCCACAGTCTCACAGGAAGTCGCTCCGGCGGCTCCTCCTCCTCCCGCTGCAGCCGTCCCGTCCCACTGCTCCTGCGGCGGCCGCCTGCTATCCTGCCGCTCTCTGTACAAAGGTGAGGAAGCAACGAGTGCTGCAGCTGCCGTTCTGTCGCCGTCTGCGCGACTGCGCCACCCTTCGTCGATGCTTCACGTCGCAGAAGAAACAGCTGCTCCCGCTTCTTCTCGTGGCCCGGTTCCTCTGAGTAGCAGATTTACTGCGCTGCGGCCGCTGCTCCGTCCTTCTGCTCTCTGTACCGCTGGCGATGCCGCAGTCCTCGCTCTCGCTCTGTCGCAGCGGCTCTATTACCTTCCGCTGCTGCTGTGAAGAGCTGCTGTTGCCGCACAGAGAGAGACCAAGAAAACAAGGTGCAGCGGACGAGACACGGAGGAGGACAGACGTCGAGAAAGTATTTTCGTCTCGTCTGAAGGAAGCGGAATTTCACCCGACAACGATGTGTTTCCTCCCCCTCTTCCTCCTCCTCTGTGCAAGGACAAACTCAGCTCCAGAGAGCTTGACAACAGCAAATGACGCTTGTGACAAGACAGCACAGATACCTGCGGCTTTGGCGACGGGACCTCGCGCAGAGAGCCCTGTGTGGGCCGTCGGGAGCAAAGCGACAACAGCAGGCTTCGGTCTCCCCGTTTTCTCGCTTTCCTCTTCTTCTCTCAGGCCTCTGTCACTGAGCTCTTCTTCGCGCTGTCTCTTCACCGTCGTAAGCAGCTCCCTTCCTGTCGTGGGGACCTCCGAAGTCTCGCTGAGAAGAGACCCGGTTGCAGGCGCAGAAAACGTGGGCGGGGAAGGAAAACTCCCGTGTGTGTAGAGGAGACCCACGAGAAGAGGGCGACTACACGAGACTCCTGCTGACGTCAAAGCACCTAGCCGAGTCGCCGGGAAGGAGAGCCGAACAACAAACAGACGCGTAAAAAGCATCTGCGGGGGGGGCGCGACGGCAAGGAGGAGGAAACGCAGACGCTGCAGCAATGCCAGGAGGAGCTGCGCAACGCCAGCGCGCGGGGGGACGCGTGTCGGGGTCAGTCAGCGGTAGTAGATAAGACTGCGTGCCCTGCAGGAAGAGAAAAGACTCCTGCAGCCGCTACAGGACGGTCGCTGTAGTCAAGTGACGAAGTCTTTGTGACTCACCACCTGTTGGCACACGACTGCCGTTCTTCGTTTTGTTATTCGAAGGGGCAGGCGGGGAGGAAGTTCGTCTCCGCAGTATAGAGGGCAGCAAGTTCGTCTCGGGAGAAGGGAAGGAAGGACCGACAGCGTCGGCGGCAGGAGCAGTAGGGGCTGGGAACTAATATTTAGCAGAAAGAGAAGCACGGACAGGAGTGGCAAGACGGGGAATCGGAGTAGCGAATCAGACGTCGCGGTGCGGTTGAGGCGATATCGCAGGAAGTAGACAAGTGCACTGAGGGGGGTGGCAGATCCACCGGTGAGAAGGAAATGTTGCCGGAGGAGAAATTTGTAGAAGTAGGGGACGACGGGTCAAGGACGACGTTCGCGCGCTCGGGCAATTGCGCGGGGGACGCGTAGTATTCAGTTGAAACGCAGTAGCAGCAAAAAAGTAGTGGCAGAGGCAGGAAGGATATGGTACAAGCGGCAGTGGAACAGAGGTTCCCGCGCAGGCGGCAGAGGAGTTTTTGTAGGAGTTGCTGCTGGGGAAAATTTTTGGAGCAGGCGGGGGAGGAATTCTGGTTGTGGAGTCGCCGTTGTAAAAGCCGCACACACTCACTGAACGAGCGGGGAGAACGAACAGTCCAACTTTTGCTGCAGCACGGGACGAAGTCGTTAGGAAGACGAAGCGCGCTTGGGGTGGTCGGGAAGAGGAAAACTCGGGAGAAAGACACAGTACTTTCCGCAAAATTGCGCGGGGGGGAGTGTCCACAGTCGGGTGATCACAACTTCGTCTTCGGCTCTTGTTGTATTGAGGGTGGTCAAACAACAGTCTAGACGAGAAGAGCTACACGGAGATAAAGAAGACATTCCGGCATTTCTCCCGCGTGAATTCCACGAGACGTGGTGAGGAGTTCCAGAATGCACGCATGCGTGTTCGGAGCAGAGCGAATTTTCAGAGGAAAATCTTCAGACGCGCGTTTTCACGTGGCCTCTTAATCGTCAGGTGAATATTTCCGTCAAACGACGGGCTCGAAGTGCACCGGGGACAACAGCTCCTCCACCGCTGAAGAGGCGACAAAGAAGCGCGGCCAGGAGGGAAAAAGTGAGCAGCGGACACGGAGGAGGAAGCAGCAGAGAACACGGAGAAGGAGAAGAAAGCTGGATTTAGAGAAACGAGAGCGGGACTAGTCCGGCTTCTTCTCGTGGAGATTCAGAGCGCAACACTGTGGTAGAAAAGCGCGCACGGCGCTGCAGAAAGGTTCAGAACAGCAACAACCGCTACGCCTGCGGCACATACTGCAAAATTAAGACGGCCGCAGGCGCAAGTGCTGAGGTGCAGTAAGGCCAGCCACCGAGAAACAGAGAATCTCTTCGACAACAACACACGTGACACAGGAAATCTCTGGACTTGCACGGGCGCACCGGTGGAAGAAGCATGCATGCAGAAGGAAGCAGGAAGAAGAGTATAAACGGCGGAAAAGTAGGTGTGGAGGAGGCAGTACGCAACGGGAGAAGATGAGGAAAGGACGGTCAGTAATACGCAGAAGAATGGGGGGAATCTATCGGAGTTTCTCGAGGAGATACGAGAAAGGGAGATCCAAAGAGAGGCCGATAGTGTTGCTGCCGCAGGAGCACCAAGAGCAACACAGCGGGACGCTGGGGAGAAAAGGATGCGGTATGCTCTTACCGTTAGCAAAAGACAGTGTGCACGCCCAGCCACACAGAACGAAAATACACAGATAAGGCCAAGAGAGGAAGATGGGTCCAGCGCGGACAGAGAGATCCTGTCGTCCACTCCTCTCCACATGCGCTCTCACGTTGACTGACTACCAGTGACTACTGCTGATACTACGCGGTGCAGCAAAAGCGACAGCAGTCGCTGCTGCTACTGCTGAACGCACCGCTACTGCTGCGACAGACGAGAGCAAATTCTCAGACTTCTTCAAGATAAGCTGTGAATCCCCTGATGGGTACTCTGCGCACTGCTGATGGAGTGTTGGCCTTCGGCACTCGTCGACAACGGAGCGCTTGTACTACAGCTGCAGCAAGCGCAGGGGCGGGCGCCGCAGCAGCAGCGGTACGTGGTGGACCCAGGCGACCAGCAGGCACGCCAACGGCAACACAGCAAGAGAGAAGAAGCAACAGCACAGCAGCGACAGCCGCGCTGGGATAGCTTGCGTAGCAGCGACACAGGAGCAGCGGTGAAGTGTCAGCAGCTGCACGAGCCTCTCTGCAGCTGCAGCAGTGTGAGTAGGTCAAGCAACAAGGGCAACACCAGGGAATAGTAGCATCTGCTACAGCAGGAGCAGCGCCAGCGGTATCAGTACCAACAACAGCAACGGCGGCCAACAACAGCAGCAGCTGCAGCAGCGGCAGTAGCAGAAGCACTGGCACCAACGGCGGCAGCAGCAGCAGCAGGGATGGCAGCGCTACAGACAACTTCGGCTGTTTCATGTGGTTGCCCCAGTTCCGGCCTAGCTGCTGCACATTAAGTGCTGCTGCTGGGCAACGGCGGAGCGCCGGCAGCAGCAGAACCACGGAGAGAATGAGCACTGCTGGGCAAGCTGCGAGGCAAAAGCAGCAGCTCAACGCCGAGAGCTCTACGACGATGCACAACTCAGAGGAATCTGCGCCACGTGTGTAGAAGGGCACCGCCGCTCGATTCCAGTGGCCGCCCTCCGCTGCACAGCAGCAGCAGAGGACGACAGAGACGAAGAACATCACGCAGAAGAACAGCACTGAGGGGAAGAAGAATAACGTCGTGGAGGAGAAGAAGAAGGGAAAGGGAAGGAAACCAGAAGGAAGAGGAGGCCGGAAAGAAGACGGTGTGACTATTCCCTCAGCTTGTACACTGCTGCGGAAAGAAGACGGTATGACTATTCCCTCAGCTTGTACACTGCTGCGTGCGCCAGATAACGTGAATATTGTAGACACCCAATGCTCTGCGGAGCCACGCCTTCAGTATCGCGACCTGCCGCTCTCTTTTCCCACACATACGTGTATACAAACCTAAATCAATGTAGGTACACAGAGGTATACATACAAGGGGAGATTCCGTTGGGCGGATTTGAGGTTTCTAATGTAGAGTGTGATTCGCATTCTGCTGCCTTATCCGGCGTGTGGTAGATTCCAACAGGCACGACTTTGCACCGCTCTCGAGGTGCGCATACACGAAGGTACGTGTATGTACGTTGGTTGTACACACGCACAAATTTACAGCAAGATGTACGACTGCCACATTTGATGTACGGGATACCTCTGTGGCTCTTCCTAATCAAGCTACTAGGGGTCGCTCCCATTCTGGTCAACTGAAAATGCTTCGGTGTAAACAGGCAGCTGCTTACATTAGCAGCTGCCAAGTCGATCTGCTGCTTGCGATACGTCGCCGAGGCTCTCTCCCTATTTGATGCGCCACCAGGAGAGGCGTTCCACATCTCAGATGGACAGCGAACGCATACGCACCGTTAAACATGTACACCCGCGACTGTACAAGTATATGCACAGGTCCGCATATGTCTGTGCAGAAGAAAGTCAAGTATATCCTGATCTGCTCTCACCCTCCTTCTGTGGCGGAAATACCCATGTTCGATCTCGCCAGCAGGGGATGCAGATTTGCGAAACGTACAACCGGTTACTTCGCGGAGCCTTTGTTTCACCGAGATTTCCTTTCAGCAGCATGCGAGCAAACACTGTTGGACGGCGGTGTCGACTGCGCCTGCACACGGACGCCTCAGAAGATTGCCATACTGTACGGAGCTCTTTCTATACGTGGTTTTCTTCCCTCCTCCTCTTGCGGTCTCTATGTAAACGATAACCGCAACGTGTATTCATTTCACTTTTTTCTTGTAAACTGCGGCTGCAACACTTCATGAAGTTACTTAAAATCGAACGCTTACCATTTTCTCTCTTTCGCATCTGCACCCTGGTCTATGCTTCGCTTCGATTCCCTGCTTCTCTGTGAGTCTCTGTCTCCTCTCTGCTCCCTGTAGAATGCCTCTTCCCCGTTTTCTCCCTCGATATCCTTTCCGCTGCGTCGGCTTTCATTCCTCTCTCCCTAGTATCCCGCCCTTCCATCCCTTCCATTCATAACTCCTTTTCACCGTTCTTACACCTCCGCCTTCCGAGGCTCTGTTTCCCCTCTTTGGCGTCCCTCTCTTCTCCCAGCCAAACGCTCTCTCCAATGTTGCCGTCTCCTGAAGCAGCTGTCGCTTCCTTACAATGACCATTTCTCCTTCTTCCTGAATGATGATTCTTCCTTTCGACGGCTATCCGCAACTGCCCTGCGGAGCATACTCCCCTGTGTTCCACTCCCCTTCACCATTACCATTTTAATTATCTCATCAGTTCACGCTGCCCCACAAGCACGATTTCGGTCCATTAGTAGTGCGTGCTTAAGCGACTGGCCCCCCCTCAAAATCTTCCACGACCACAAAACGTACTCGTTCAAAGACGTACGATAGTCGAGACACACTCTACCTGGTGACATAGTAGTAGGCGTAGACGAAGAGAAACACGAGAGAATAGCGACAGACGCATGCATGTCTTACGTGACTCCTGTCACTGAAGACGGAAGCCATTACGAAAAGTTGTAACAGACGGTATGAGACGCGATGCGGGGAATGAAGAACCTAATCTCCCCATTCAAGTGCAGGACAGTAAGACATGTGTCCCTGTGACCGCGTTTCTTGAGAGCGCGCAAGTTACAATACAGCGCTTCAACTTTTGTATCTACCAACCTGCTAATAGTCGCGCGCATATGTGACCTATCTATCTGTACGTATATACACGTATGTGTGTATATATATGTATATACATATACATATACGGCTACCGACATATCTGTAGTTCTTCCCGTACATATATATATACACATATACATCTTTCGCCCTGTGTGTGTGTCTCTCTCCCTACGTAAACAATCAACTTTCGGGTAAGCCTGCAGAGGCCCTTCTGCAGTCAGTTGCTGCATTTTCAAGAAAACTGGCAGGAACTCTGGAGTGCCTGTTTCTGCATACAAGTGCGACGCAAGTGTGAGACGAGGTTACGAAGCAGAATAGCTAGTCGTGAGGTTCAGAGTAGATGTTCCCCTGGCAATCGTGTGGTGCTGGAATGAGGGAGATCCGCACGTCCTCTTAGCGTAGACACTTGCTGAGGGCTGCATTTTGGGTAGTACAACCTCATACGCTGTGTAGCAATGTTAACAAATAATGTGCAGTTGTAGCGCGGGACACTTTCAGTCGAAATACGTTATATTCGTAACCCGTGAAGGTTAGCTACTATACGCATGTGTATTTGGTTACATGTATGCAAACCAGGACTGAGGTATTTTCTACAGTGTGTAGACTTTTGTGTCAATGGAGTCGTACCCAATGTGAATACATGTATATTGCTCAACACTGGGTCTGGGGGACCGGCTACCCCACCGCTGGCCCGCGGCGGCAGCTGCGGGTACCCCGCATGCGAGCGTTCCGCCTGCCGTTCGTGTACCCTACGGGCACATCCAGTCGGCTACTTCTCTGTTCTCCGCAGATCTGCGTGCTGTAGAGTGCAGTTTCTCTATTCTCCGCAGATCTGCTTGCTGCCCAGTGCGGTTTGTCTATTGTCTGCGGTTCTGGTTGCTATCCAATCCACGTTAATTCCTTCATTTGCTTATGTGCGTCCCTTTGACCCGCAGCAGCCAGAGGAAAAGCAATGCGTGGCTGACTCGGGTCGCTTCGAGGAGAGGCGTGTGCATTAGTGCTTTCGTCTCAACTTTAAGAGGGGTGCATTGCAGACACATTTTTGTCCAGCAACAGCACGAGATTTCTGGGGACTTCCCCATTTAAGTGGTGAGCGCTGCGGATGTGCGGTGATCACGCCGCTGTGGCACGTACTCGTGTCTCGGCGCTGCTACTGCGACGACTGCTGCTGCGGGTGCAAGTTGATTCTCCACCAAAGCGCCTTTCTGGCCGCTGCTGCTGCAGGATCTCTCTCCCTGGTATCTCCCTGCGTCCTTTACTAGCACCCAACAGTCTTCGTGGCGGGCTTTCTCACTTCGGCTACCTAGCAATGTACCTGTATACACCCGCTAGCGTGTCTACACGATTCACCCTCCGTACCGCTAACACGATTGCGGTAGTGATTCCTTAGAATAACTAACGTCTGTTTGTCCCTTCACCGGTTGCACCTTAATGTGATTCGCCGTGGTCCTACTGCTGTCGCAGAGTGTGATCAGTTCTCGTAATACGTCATCTGGGCCCGCCGTTGCGACGCCCGTTCTGCTTCAGGGAAGATAGGCTTGACTGCGCATCTGGATGAATGTGAATAGACGTAGTCCCAGCATATTCACTATGGGGATGCAGACGTGCAGTCCTCACAGAGAGGGCACATGCGGTGTCTCTGGACGGGAAGTGGTGACTTTAGAGGTGCATAGACAAACCAGTGCACGGCAGTAGTACAAGTAGAGACAGGCAGTCCCCAAATAAAGGGACAAGCGTACGTGCGTGTCGTAGCATAGCATGTTTACTTGCACATACAAGGAAACAAAATATGCGTTTCTCCCTCTACTGCACTCTTAGCACAAATGCGTCCTACACCTTTCTTCTGTAATGCTCTTGCCTCTCCTTCTATCGCCCGATAAACACATATATGCAATATTTTACTGTTTTCCATGGAGACGACTATTTCCACCGTCCCATACATCCTATTTATTTGAAGCAAGCGTCCACTTTTGACGGATGGACGCAGCTCCACAGTTTCTTGCACCAGGACAAACTGGATTGGGAGGGCTGCCCGCAGCGCCACAGCGGCCGCTGCCACTCTTAGCGCGTATCACCAGAAGCTGTAGTATGTAAATGTCTGCACGGGCACTACACGCGTATCGTGTCGTCACGTATGCCTGCGGTTATACGTACGTAGGTATATGCGTATATCTACCTCTATACGAGGAACCTGTACTTGTCCCCGCAGTCCACGTGATTGTGACAGGGGTTATCATTCTTAGGAGCGCTCCACCGTGGCGTATGACCGGTGCTGGTAGAGGCTCTCACTGTTAGTGCTGGGGCTGCTGCTGCTGCAGGTGTTCATTTTTCTCGTAATAAATTCATGCATAACATTCCGTGGCGCGTGTGCAGGAAAAGGCAAAGCAGTTTAGGCGCAGCAACAGCATCAGAAGCACTCTTCGTTATCGTACATACGTCTGGTGTACGCATGTGTGCGTGTGCGTCCACATGCTGAGCCAGCGTATACAGGTATACACATACGTGAAGGTACGCCAGCCTCTGCGCCCTGCAGAGAAGGGACGTCTCTTTGGTTTGCCTGCGAGTATCGATGGCGGCTGCTTGAAGGACGCGTTTCCCTGAAGAGAGAGGGCACTACAGTGCGAGAGTTGAAAGATTTGTATATCTGTGGCTCGGGATCGGCTCGCCCCTCCCTGTCCTCCATACCCATCATTTTTGGACAGCTTGCTTGCTTTAACTGCACAAGCTATTTCATACTTCGAGGACTTGCTGTGTAGAACTAGTGCGACCTGACACGAGCAGGTGTTTCGACGCATTTGCGGGTCCGGGCGCATCTCCCGTTGCGCTTACCGCTCTCGTGAAGAAGGATATCCAGGTGGACGATCCGCTTAGGTTTTCGCAAATCGCGTCTGCGTGCCAGTCGCAAAAGAAAAGACTGACGAAGACTTGCGTACTTTTGCCTCTCAGCCGTCAAACGTTCGCGCGGAGGCCGCCCTCGGTGATACGCGCGTGGCCACGGTCTCAACAGATCTGGGCCTCAGCCGCACCCGACGAAGGCGGAGCGTCACTCCATACTTGTGTATCGATGGAGTAGAGTGTACAAGCGCGTGTATATACACACACACGTATGTATACATATGTAGATGTATATGTATATATGCAGAAGACGTGAATAGGGGCCGTGTACAGACGTGAGTCAGGGTACGCCCACGGATTCAGCGCACGGGAATCAGCAGCTGGGACACTGAGAGGTCACTCCTCGTACACGTCGGCATCCTTTTACATGTGTCATGCGCAGACAGTCTTCTCTGTTTCCTGGTGCACAAGCCGATAACTGCCGTCGATAAGCTTACAGGATTCACGTTTCTGTGTCGTCCAGCAAGCAGATGCTAGTCTAGGTGCCTGTGTCAGTACTGCTGAAGAACGCGTAGCGACACTGCTGTTGTTTAAATCGAAGATGTGTTAAGAGGTGTGCAGGTCTACACAGATGCGTCTAGCATGTCCACGCCGACGTGACAGGGGTGCTCTACCTCGTCAGTTGCTTCACGTGAAAACGGTGGCGACATACGAGAAGCCTCCTGACTGCGTGCTGCTGGCCGTGCTTCTTTTGCATAAGTACACAACAGCCGTGGAGGCCGCCAGCTCGTGATTTTTTCTCGAAAGCTGCAGGTCCGCGTTTCTTCTCGGACGATAACCAGCAGGGAGAACTATTTTCCTTTGCCTTCTCTGTGTAGCCCTCGGCGTGAGTGCGTCTCTTTTGAGTGTGAAACCTTGTACCTGCCGTCCACTTTCTGCAGTTTCTTCTGCCAACAAGACGTTTGCGTGCGGCCGCGCGTTTCTCATCAGTGGTGAGCTGTCACTCATTATTCAGAGGGAAAACTAACTTTCGGGTGGAAAGGGGACGTCGAAGATTCCACCATGAAGCGGCTGTTCATGCAGGCGGTGGTGATAGGCGTTCTGTTGGTGGGTCTCGCTCTGGGCGACCACCGGGCTGTTGAAGCTCGCGGCTTCCGCAGAGCCTTTAAAGGCCGTAAGACTCCATTCCACTTCCACAGGAGCACTATTGTAAAAAGACGGAATGCGTGTAGATACACGTCTACGCACACTTGTGTCAACGTTTTTCTGTGTGGGCTGTTCTCACCATGACTGGTGGTGGAAGCGTGGCCGAGCTGCCGAACACGTACAACGTTGAGCTGTTCCTGCTTGCGCTCCCACTCGCGAGCATGTGAATCTGCATCGTTTTACCTGTGGTCACACAAGAGCTCGTGCAAGGGGTACGTCGCGCGACAAGCAGGAGTAGCCAATCGAGGCGCAAACGTGACGTATATAGCTTTATTCCTGTCGTCGTACAGACCGACGCCGTACACATGTCTATGTGTGCACATGTATGTAGGCGGCCCTCACTCCATGCCATAAGTCTTATAGGCGCAGGTAGATTACAAAAAGTGCGTGCGCAAGGGTAACTGTTGCTCTTCCACACACAGGTTGAGTAAGCCTCTCGACTTCATTGCAGAGAAGAAGACGTCTTATTGCGTCCGTGCAGCTCTGCGTTGCGTGGTGACTTGTTACCCTTCGCTTCTAGGTGACTGCTAGTATAATAACCTAGCAAAAGACACCGAAAGCTATTGGATCGTACCTGCCCACCCTGTAATGATTACTGCATTCAAGCACATATATATACACTGCAATATAGTCCGATCACCTACTACAACTGTGCGACGCGTCAAAAAAGCACCAAGGCGCGACCTCGCGCTATATGGCTCCTGCTCCTGCCGTCATGATGCTTACCCCCTTGACGTGTACAAGACATGCTTTTGTCTGTGGGTGCAGTTAGAGGTTTCGCCTCACACTGATGAGCACGTATGGTATTAAGTGCTCTTTTGCGTTTGCGAGGGGTCTGTTAGTTTCGCGGGGTGCCCCATGTACCCTTTCTCTAATACGCAGCGATTCATGACCTTTGCGTAAGCTTTGCAGGTTGGGGTCGATTGGGGCTATGCCTGTCTTCCCTCTCCATCATATCATTGCTTTCTTCAACCCAAGCTCGCGCGTGTGTTGACATAGAGTATGCAAAGCCATACACGTGTTTGTTTATTACTTTTTGGTAAAATGTGCGCAGTCGTGTCAACCCTAGCGTTCCTACGTGAATTGAAATGTTAGTCTGCTAAACCTCTTCATCCGTTATTCCGGACTGTCCGTCCATCGCATTCATGCGATGACACATGAATGTGTGACGTTAGTTGGGTGTTCATCTTCAGCTTGGAGGCGGGTGTGACCTCTGCGCTAGGCAAGACAGGTCTATTTTCATAATTCAACTTTGCTCTGTCATGCTTCTGTCGGTTGTGAGCATTATTGCGAACGCTTTAGTGGACTTGCAATCCGCAGTCGCCCGGTGTGCTTCATTTGTTCGCCATCCCACTCTTGCGTCGCTTCCCCTGCGTCATTTTGCAGTGTGGCGCCGCTTCTTCAATCGACAACCCGGAAATGAAAACGTCCACCCACCGGATATAAAGGGCCAAGCAGGTCCTGCTGATTCCCGTATTCAGCAGGTGGCGCCGGGGCCATCACGAACCCAGAACGTAGAAGCGGGGAGAAGTTTTGAACAGTTCCCTTTCGTTGAAATGACTCGCTACGGATCTGAAGAATCAATTACGGAGCTGGAGGCGGCCTTCCACACTTTCGCGGCGAATCTGTATCAGAGCCAGCTGATGCTGCGTGGTGCACTTTCCCGCTTAGTGACGGCAATCAAGCGTGTGGTGCTGCCAAGTGCTGGGGATTTCGCTGTGCACTTGTGGTATATTCGACAGCGGGCCGTGAATCTCTACTTCGACAGCCGCATGCTGGCGCTACGATGCCTGTATATCGCGTATTTTCCTGTTCCTACTACAGAGTCGTGGGACACACGGGATGTGGAGTATCGCAAAAGAAAGTTGCTTCACTTCTTAGGTACGTACCACCTTCTTGATGCGAGGCTAACGCTGCTCAAAAGTTGTATGGAAAAGCTTCTTGCAAGCACATCAGAGATATTTCTCACGCAAGGCAGGGGGCCGCGAGTCGCTACCACTGCAGCAGTAATTCAGACAATTGGGCTATATCTTGCTGACGGTTTCCACCAGTTTCACGTTACTGTGGCTGCCCTCAAAGATGCCGTTGTTGCATCCATCGTTTTCCCCTACCCACGAGATCGAGCGTACAGAGCTCTCCACCGGGCAGTGCTGGATGTTCAGCATGTGCTAAATGTGGCAAGAAGTGCGCTGGATGCAAGCCTACAGTTCCGGAGGGGCTCGTCAGATCTCTTAGGAAAGGCTACATACGACCACGTGGCGCTCGCTACATAAACGTGCGGATGAGCGAGAACTAGATGCGAACGACGGAACCACTGATAAACAGCAGCCGCCAAGGTTTCCGGAAACACGGTCTTGTGGACGAATAGGTGGACAACATCAAAGAACGTACCGGGTATAAAGAGGAGACACAGAGACGAAGAATGTGATGGAAGTATTACGAAGTAGGGAAAGTGAAAAACGATATTCTGGAGACGCAACGCTTAATTGCGTTCGCAGCCTTGCGTGGCTTATCTGAATCAAAACAAGCAAGGTGTCGGCTTTTTTATTCGAGAGACTTTCAGAGGTAAAGATCAGAACTACTTTGTTCGATGACTGGGGTCATCACTTCCTTCGGAAATCCACACTTGCAGACTAGGTGCACCTACGCCGATGAAACCTCTGCACCTTAGTATGCGCACTCACACGCACTATGTGCTCGGCTAATTTGCAGCAAGTTGAGTGTGATCCGGCTCACAAGAGCAATCCTGCAGCGCTTACGCGCACACACGGACAAGAAGTGGTTTCTCAGTTGAACAGATTACGCGTGTCCATCAGCGTGGACACAAACTTTGAAAGTTTGGTAGGATCTCTTCTGTCGGATACCGGCAGGCACCTTGAGGAGTGGCTGTAAAGAAGACGGTAGTCCTTGCTCATATAAGCGTAAAGTATTTTCCCTTGTGAAGCACCATTTTGTTAGGAAATTATAACTCCTGCGCGATTACCTTAACCTAAACGTTTGTGTGGAGGACGATGTTACCTGTACTTCGTTAATTGCGATTTTGCACATGGACAAGCACTTCTTGGGCACGAGCAGCATGCTAATCTTCCTGTTGCAATTCTAGTTCCACATGGGCAAGTGAAGGGCAGTATCTTGTGTAATTTTGGGACGTCACTGGTGGCGTTAGACCTGTCTACCGCGGATCTCTGTGTTGTTCGCGTCTTCATTAGGGCGATACCGAGCACAAGCGCAGAATTTTTCGCAGAAATGCCGCATACAGGACAGGGGCTGGCAAACTGCCTCACGAGAAACATTCAATCAATAAAGAATCACCTTACAAGACGCGACCTGCAGCGTTGGTAGCTGACAAAGCAGAGATGGAGCAGATTCCTTGAATTGCGCGGTTTAATACTCGTGCCTGCCGCTCATGAGCCGTATCCTCTTGTCGTAAAGTGGCGTCACACAGATAAACTGGGAACACAAAAGTGTATTCTACGTTACCGTGCTGCGTAAGCAAGTAGATTGTGAACCGCGACAACAGTTTACTCAGATCCCGCGTTGAAGACATACCATATTAGCCCGGCTTTGTTCTATAAATTTCACCCCGATGTGAAATGGGCCAAAGTTGTCTTGAACACCGGTGTGACACCTCCCTCGTCAATCAGGCTAGCTGTACCGGCAGACGGCTGAAAAGCAGTAATTTTGCCGTATTCTGGTCAATGCTGCGAACATGGATTAATCCTTTTATTCTCTTCGTACTTCAACATACGGCCCTCCTCCTCTTCGCTTCGCCTAGCAAATTGACTACTGTAGCCTTCCGCTATGCTGTGCATTGGTCCGCAAATTGCTTTTCGTCCTACGCTTGTGGATATTCAAGAAAAAGTCATCCCCAACGTAGATCATGCAGCGTCACATGCATATTTTCGAGAAGATAGCTATAAAGAACGAGCGACTAGGTGAGAGGCGTCGACGCCGGCAGGGCCGACATATGAACTATACATCTCGCTTTATCGAGACTGTACCTATGGTGTACATGTATGTGGTATGTGAATGTATTTGTAGGTTTTTCCAGTGGGAACTGTGACAGACTCGCACACGTGGGCGCAAAAAGGATGCACGCACACACAGACGTCTGTCTTTTCCTGTGCATATCAGTAAACATGTGTACATGTCTATATTCTTTTGTTCAGGAGTAGAGTGATCCTCCGTGGCCTATTCTCTGCGCAACTCATGGTAGTTGCAAGAAACTAGACCGCATATGTGAGTTGTCAGTGCCACTGTGTGTGAACCTTGTATGTGCCGCTATATATACAGATATATCGACTGGGTGATTTTTCCCGTTTCACGAAGACAGAGTCAGGTCGAAACGCTGCGTCACTGTTGCAGTCCCTAGGGAGTGTAGTTGAACCGAAGCTTAGGTAAAGGAATATGACGTACGTGACCAACAGTTTTCCACCATATATATCCCCCCTCCCGAGACGACGAATAGTGCACCGTCGAAGTACGTATTAAACAGTGGCTCGTGGAGTACGCGAAAATCTCTAGCACTTTGGTCAGTTCTCTCTACCCCTGTTCAGCCTGCTGTGTACAACCGTCGTCAGATGCTCTGGGTGAAGCATTCCTTAGTTGCGATTACAGAACGTTTTGTACTGTCAAAGCGCATGCACCTAGAGGGACTGTGTGACGGAGAACGGACTAGCGCGGCCTCCCGAGAGGTATTAGCTTCAGGGTATCGTTAAAGGTGGCACAGTGAGTCGACTGCCTAGCATCCTGGTTGTAGAGAGGAAATACAGGTCCCCAGAAGGAAGCGAATAGCGCCTGGAAGATTAGGTTTTTGACAGCGACTGCAGCCGTAGAGTATTCGTCAACCGAAAACGGTGCGCTGAGACGGCAGAAGACGAAGACAGATTTGCACAGGAATCTGGAATAAGACAGAGAAATTTGTGAAAAGCTCCAGCTCCTCATGACGTCGTACGTAGAAGTTTTGGAGCTCTTTCTACATGACATTATGTGTGTTCAACGCGTAAATACGGAAACGCTCATGGACTGGATGCCCACGTGAAACACCTACAACTTCTTTGCAAATGTAGAGAGTGACGGTCTCAGCCGACGAACCAATATAGGATATGTAAGGGTATCAAGAGAGATTAGTTTGTCTTTTCGAGGACGCGCCAGTTGTAAAATTGTTTGAACTTGACGTACTGTTCGTCGCAGTGACGGAAAGTGAATTCCGTAAAGGCGTTTCTTTTTCTTGGAGGAAACGTCTTTCGGAAACAATTTGGACTGGACCGCGTTGTATCAAAAGCAGGGAAAATGGATTACGTAGATGTCTGTTTTCTCTTCCGGGACAAGCCCTCAAACTCGAGACAAAACACAGGAAGGACCTGTCAGTAGACATGCACGGAGAAAGACCTGTTGTAGCATTTACACCGCAGGGGAAATGCAGTAGTGTCACGGAAACGTACGCTTCGTGAGGTCGATGGTTCTTTCCGACATGAGCCGTCGGTCGCGTGTACCGAAATCAGAGCTGCGTTTGAGTGCGCTCCGGTATTTCTCTGCCGTATAATCGAAAAAAAAATAACCGGGTATCCTGCGTAATAATGTAGCGGGCGAACGTTGTAGAGTTTCTCAAGAAGACTGCTTTTTTGTAGAGGCACATCCATATGCATTTGCGGACCTGGTTTGGTAGCACACATGAAGGGTGCGACCATCACCGTACAGCACTTCTCCTACTGAGGTCGCCCCATCCCCCCGATGCATAATTTTCTACAAGTTTTATTGAATTGGAGTGTTTAATTTTAAGGCCCTTACTGTCTTGTTTTGACTTTCGAAGAGAAAGTGTTACATTGTAAAGTCGTGCTAAACCCGTTGTTTACTGGCGAATGTTAACGTCCCTCGTGTTGCCAACGATCTTTAACAAAATTGGATTTTTTAGGTTTCTGTACGGCCAACGACAAAAGAGACTAAAGTGACTGTTCTTTGATATCAGAGACGTGGCCGTTAAGGCGGAGGTGTCTGCTCGCCGGTGGAGCGCCCCTACCCCTAGCTCCTATGGGTATTTTTCCAGTTTGTCTCTCCTTAGCCGCACAAAATAGATTGATTCGTTTCAGTCGTATTTTCGTACTCCAAACGCTCTTCCGTCCGATTGCTTCTTTGACGTATGCAGCGTGTTTCCTCCAAAAGCACCAGGAGGTAGATTGTATCTTCACTCCCTGTGTTGACCACTTTTTCATCACAATTTCCCACGCTCTTCCGTTTGCTGGAAAGGCGGTGATGGGCGAGCTACAGAATCTTCAAGTGTGGTAACGAGACTCTCGTCGCACAGAATCCTAGTCCGATCTGTTCACTCTTCACCGCGTAAAGTTCCCATCAACGTATGTTTTGTTGTTTCAGCAGAACAACAAACCCGTTATTTGGTTAATTTGGAGGCTTCGGTATTCTCAAGGCAGCAGTAGCACACTGTTGTTCGAACATTCCGTCCTGCGTCATTCTTGACAGTCTACCCGCTGGTAGCTTAGAAACGCGTTTTCTTTTTGTTCAAACAGTTGTAGAGCATTTCCTTCTAAATCAGGGTGCTGCCGCCTGAAGGGGAGAACTCAGGTCAATCTCGAGTTTCAGTGCCCATCCTACCGCCTCCTGCTAAAGTCCAGCTACCCCAAGGCTACCAGGGAACCCTGCAGCATTTGACTGCATCAGCGCAAGTGCTCGCAGATCCCCGTACTGTGCTTCAAGCCTTGCTGAGAAAGTTGCGAGCCGTGGTGTGCACGTCTTTTATCAGTTTTTTGTTTGTCTGCAGTATTTCCTCACCCGCCTGCCTCACCAGTATCCGTTAGCTTTGAATTCCGTAAGCATTCAGTAATCCTAATGCGTATAGGCCAACACGAGACCTAAGTGGTGTGCTTACACGAATATTATGCTCACGTAGGATTCAGCGTGTAGCTGGAGTGACTTCTTCGACAGTCTGGCGTTAGCTGCAATCGCAGGTCCCTGTCACTCTTCACCGCCGCACGACTCATAAGAATTTTACCTGTGTTTTTCCTTGATCTTAATTAAAACCTAAGCTACAATGTCTCAACCACATGGTAATTGGGGTTCTGTGTCACTTAACGAATTCCCATGTGAACTGCTTCAACGTTGTCCAAATACGCATTACCAGTGACTGCGTGTGAGAACCGAAATAAAAGAGTTTCTCCCTCACACTATGACCAGGTTTCTCCAAGTATACGATGGAAGCGGGTTTACCGTTCAGAACAGATTGAAAGGCTCTGCCACGCTTAGTGGGTAAAAAGAAGAGCTGTTAATCTAGTACGCACTTAATAGACTCCTGACTTTAAAGATGCGCGGATATCACTGATACCTGGTCATCTGCCGGCGGCAGCGTTGATGCGGTGAACTGGTCCCCTTCCAATACAGCTCGACAATACGACGCTTCACTTCACTCATGGGGCACAGGTATCTTGATGTTCATAGGCATCTGAATTCGCGAAGATAGGCACTCTAGCCACTCGTGTCTACAAAGTGGAAAGGGAACAGAGATTAAAAGTCGGGTAAGGTCTAGAGCTTGCTTCGCAGTGGACCAGGAAAATTGCCAGGTAGCCTCAACGAAAGTGACATAAGTTTGTAGCATTCGAAAAGTACAGAGGATACGACACCACTTACAAAAAAGCCTGAACCTCTGCGTGTGCATGCACATATGTATTTTCGCGAATCCGGCGACTCTACGGTTGTGCGTCTGACGCGTGTACAGCTTAGGAGGAGTATACGCTGCGCTCTCGTGGAAGGCGGACAGCGGAGGAGAAGCAGCAGAGCCGCCAGATAGAGACGTTTGCACCAGGGCCTACACAACGGAGCATGTCGGCTACACAAGAGAAAGTGCTGCTGGTTCAGTCGCGCGTAGAATGTACAGGTCTTACACACGGCCCAGGCATAGAAATAAACAGCACAGGAGCCAATAGAGCAGCTAAGTGGAGAAGAACAGCAGATGTCCATACTGTTTCAGCTTAACAGAAGAGGACAGTGGTCGTTCAGACAATGGCCAGAAACTATGGCACGTGCATGGAGGACACCAGCGGAGAGAAAGAAATGCACGTACCAGGTGCCCGGTTAACAATCAATGCTGCAGAGGAAGAGACGTCCGTATGAAAGTCGTATCGCATGTACGGCACTGGGAATATACGAAGTCAATAAAAGGGGGGTTACCGGTGCTACAGGCAGTAAATTTTTGTGCAGGAGAGGGAAGTAAAGTGCTCACTTGATTTAGGGTAGAGGCCGCTACAACCCTACATGGTGAAAATATGGAGATGAAAACGGCAACAGATCCCATTCAGCCGGAGACAGCACATTTTGTGAAGGGTCTTAAGAAAGACCGTGTCGTGTGAAGTGCGCACGCGCACGGAAAAACACGCGGAAGAAGTCGCGCTCCTCCTTCTTTTTACCAGCACTCTTTCTGCCATCGTTCTTGTAAAGGAATAGCACATCTTGTCCGCACGGATTCATTTGCACTATCGTGGCACGGGCGCAATGTTCTGCTGCGGGAACTCTAAGATGCGGTGGCCTCTGGAGTGCGAAAGCCTTCTTTGCTTTTTCGGGATTTGTTTTCCTCTCTGCGTTGGAACGCTATGGGAAGGGTTCAAAACTTTTTGCAATGGAAACTTCATTGATGAAAGCGAAGACAACCTGGAGGTTCGTCCTTTCTATCCTGGAAAATTTCAAAACTTACTGCCGTACAAACCAATTCCGGCTGAGCAGGATTACTACGTAGGAAGAGTGCAACAATTGTCCATATCTGAGGATGCAGTTACTCCTGCTGCCGTGGTCCTCTCTTCTCCGAAACAAGGAGACACATGGCAACGTAAAAAGTATGCGAGCACAAATCTCTACTATGATGATGGTGTTCCCGCAGCTAACGGTATTTCCGCATCAAGAGGAGATGCAGAAGATGAGGCGGAAGACGGTTATCAGTTCTACCAGGAGCTATTTTCTGCTCCTGGTAGTTCTCCTGTACGAGAGGGAGAAGGAGCGCAAAGGTCACTGCCGTATTACGCCTCGTTCCCCACGTACGAAAAACGCCATGACTTATCCCCACCCACATTTAATGCACACTCCGAGATCAGGATAGCCGAGAGACAGGAACATTCGGCAGGTGTCAAGCTCTCGAAAGAAGTCCTTGTGCTGCTAGGGAAAATGTCACAAACACTTGTGCCGCTGGAAGACAGAGGTAAGTTACATAGCCCGATTTCTCTTCCTTCTTCCGCAGAGAAGAGTACCGCGGCGGCGTCGAGTGCCACGCCTCCACGGCGGCGAAGGGCAAACATTCCTGAAGTGCAAAAACTGGATTCAACACTAGAAAATTACGACACGAGTGAGCCTGTAACAGGCGAACTTGAGGAAAAGAGAGGACGTAATAGTAGCGAGGAGGGGTCTGAATCAAATCAATTAGGTGCGAGTCAAGGAATGGATTCGAGCTTGAAAGACACAGAGACCCTTCGTTTTTTCGTTTCAGTGAAACCACGGGGAGAAGAGTCTGGAGTGGAAACAAGCTTTGCAATTACTCGGGCGGGAAAAAAGCAAAAGAAACACTTGAAACGAAGCGCGAAGGAAGAAAGAGAAGCAGAGGACGGAAACAGGCAACGGCATGAAACAGGGAATCTGGAAACATCTGTGCTACAAGGACAAGACAGTACCATCAGAGGAGAAGAGCCACAATATGGAAAAGAAGCGGTCAAAATTGTCCCGAAGGGCTACGCAGAAGTGCGTCCTCACAGTAGTTTGGCAGAAGATGAAGAATTCGGACGAACTGCGCTGGAGGGCTCTTCATTTCTCGAAGAAGACAAGAAAACAAAAGTTGAGAAGCGTCTTGTCTCTGCTGCGGCTGGCCAGACAGAAGCATCCTTTGCCATTGACAGCAGCGCGTACCACCTGATGCAAACGCAGAACTTCTTGAACAAATATGCGGTCACAGGCACCGAGGAAGGTGCGAGAAAGTTCATCAGAACAAGACACGCTTCACTAGTTATGCGTACAAGCCTGGTGACACATTTATCTATTGTTGTCGAAAAGGATTATACCCGTTTGTCTGTCTCCCTGTGTACTACTCTATGGTACTGTTCTCTTGCTCGGCACTCACACCTGCATATCGAATGTGAGTGGCGGTTCGGACAACACTGTCCGTCGGTTGTCGTTTTCAGCAATCCCATCTAGAGGCGGTGCGTACTTCCCACTACCACCTATTCATATACCGCGAAGAATAGGACAGGAGCTGCTGTAGCCTTCGCAGTAGTAATTTAAGTGATACTACTCATGTGGACAGCGCGAGATCAGGCGTGATCACAACAATCGCACACTTCGGACGAAGAATTGAAGGGAAATTTAGCGGAGTTGCTTGTGTACGAGAATGCACAGGTGCTTCCTCTTTCTTCGCTTGTTGCCCAGAATGCTGTTGCCCCTATCGCAGCCCGGGTGTGGTACGCTGTTGCTGCGTTGTCTCTGCGTTTGCCCTTGGGAGGGTTCCACATCCGTTCAAGCCTCTGCTGTCTCTCCTGCCGCTCGTTCTCCTCCTCCGTCTTCTCCTTCTGGTTCTATACTTGTGCTCCTCCTGCTCGTCTCCCTTCCTGTTCTACGTTTGTTGTGTTAGTTGTCATGTATGACACGCGCTCACTGCAGGACGTTTCTGTCGCTGACGTGGGCATTTTCTCCCACGGTCGTGCTGCTAGCCGTGCTGCTGCATCCCCCGCGTTGTCGCTCCTATATTGATTCGCGCCTGCTGCAGCAGGTTTCCCTGATGCTGTTGCGATCGTCAAGCTGATGCTCGCGTCGTACGTGCAGCTGCTTTTTCCATTCTGCTGGTGGTGCGGTTGCTTGTGCTTCTGTTGCTACTCTTTCGCTGCCGAGGATCGCACACCTGTCCCCCCTGGTCCTAATGTTACTGCCAAGTGCGACAAAAAGTTGCGGTTTGTTCGCTTGCTTTTTCGTCCTGCTTCCTCTTGCCTTGTCCTTCCTTTTTCTCGCCCACTCTCTCTTTGAATAGAGAAGCCTTGTCTTCGTGTGTCCTGCGTATTCCACCGCGTGACTATCTCTCTTGTGTTCGTACTTGCATCCTAAGTGTGCTATGTAGTGTTGCTTCGACTTGTGTGTGAGCTTCTTCTTCCTTGGCCTTCACTCTTGGCCATTTAGTCCTGTGTGCGGGAGTTACGTCACGCATCCCCTCCGCCACCACCAGCACGACCTGCTGCTCCTATTTCTTCCTTTCTCTTTTACGCAGAGCGTTCGTACCTCGCTCGTGTGGCTCTGGTGCGACTCGCCCAAGCAGCGGCACACCAAGCAGCAACATCAGCACAAACGGCAGCTGCAGCTGCACCGGCAGCAGCAGCACGAGCAGCAGTGCGAGGAGATGTTGCTCCCGTAATAGCAGAGCGTGCTGCGGGGGGTGCAGCGACTCCAGAAGAAGAATTAGAAGCTATTGCAGAGCTGGAAGCCGGGACGTCGCTCTTCACGAAAGTGCAGGGCCTGCCAATTGACATCCTTGAAGCTATCATCGCAACACCCCGCGATCCTTACTCACTTATTCGTTGTGCGAACGGTTTTGTGGCTATCTCTACCTCTTTGTGTGCCTTCTCCATGGATGAAGAACTGCCGATTAAAGGCAGCTGCCTCGGGGCTGCTGCCTTTGACATAGAGCTAGCGCGCTGCTTCACGGTTTCAGAAGTGAGTGTCTTCACCAGACACAGGAAAAATCAACAGCGAAGCAGCTGGAAAGAAGAGAGAAGATTGGTGGCGGGAGACAGAGTGGCACGCGTTGCTTCAACGGAGGCAAACCAGCAACTCCTACGTATACAAAAATATTTCCGTCGATTCGCGTGTAGACGTATATACGTGTAAAATACGATCCTTCTCTGTGTATATACAGATACACGTATATGCGTATATATGTTTACCTCTGACCCGAAACTGTAAGTGTGTGTCTTTCAACACATGCAGATATCTCTCTCTATCTCTGTCTTTCTATCCCTCAAAGTATATACACACATTTACATTTGCATATGAGTGTCTATGTGTACACGAAATTTCTTTTTTCTCGACGTGTATGTATCCTTATTCATGTATATATACTACCCCCCAAGATACACGTAGCTGCTTTTGTACGGACACTACTATACGTATATATGTATATATGTTTAGGTGCACGTACATAAGTTCGAAGCTGCTCGTGGCCTGCCTAGAACTCAGCCTCTCCGTCCAGCTCTCTCTCTCTCCTTCTCCCACCCTCCCTCTCTTTCTCTCTCTCCCTCCATCTCTCTGTCTATCTAGACGACATCTCTTCCTCAGTTTCTGTCTCCCCCAACAGGTCCGCGAAAGCGTCGATATCTCGCTCCCTTCCTCGCAAATTCCTCTTCAACTGTACACGTGAATACTTACGTGTGGGTACGTACCGCGAACATCAACGTACGTATATGTAGGTGCACATGTGTGCATCTGTTTGATTGGGATGCAAGTCAAAGTCGCCTCCCTGCACGGTAATGTATTTATCGATGTCTTTCTTGGTAGGAACTCAGAGCTTCTGTGTGTAACAGACCTATGGACCTACATGTGCACATATATATATACATATATATAAAGAGAATTACGTGTACATGTAGGCTTTCAACACATATATATATATACGTGTGCACAGAGAGAGAGAGAGAGAACCGATTGAAGAAGACCCACTTGAATATTAGCTCGTGTGTGTGTGTACGGAAAATGGAGGAAGGCTGCAGCTGTTCAGACATGCGTAGAAATTGAGAGGCGTACACCGGAGTGCAGAAAAAGAAGAGTCACACACAGCCCTACAGGAGTGCGTTTTGACTAGCGGTACACGTATACATATATTCATAGACGTAGGGAGAGGACTGTATACAAGCATCACGTGCTTCAGAGAATGTAAAGATCTGCCCGTATATGGGGAGAGAAACAAAGAGAGACAGAGAGATAGCTACGAGATTCTCACCAACACCTGGGCGTATACATGAGATGGCGAGAGAGTTGCTTTGGAGGGACCCTTTTGATACGTGCTCACACGCGTATCCATCTACACGTGTGCATGCGCAGGCATGTTTTTGGCTAGACGAAGATGCTTCTGATATATATGTACCTGTACTCTGCACACACGTACACACACGCACACAAATGCCTGTACACACACAGGGACGCATTTTCAGGTATGCATTCACGTACTCCTTCAAACTTGCTCCACCGTCGGTCTCTCTCTCCCTACATATATATACACATATACATATGTATGTGCATGGGTACAACCGTAGAAAATACGCGTGTATGTATATATTTACTCATTTATATGTGTCTACATGTAAAGAGGGACACGTTCTCTATTGTGCGTACACAGGCAAGCCTTTATCGTTGCCTGAGAGTGGGACATGCAACTTTTCGCATAGCATATATGTATGTAGGTGCCTTCATATATATATATATAAATATGTGTACGTCTCCAGCTGAGCTGAGGGGGACGGCGAGTAGAGACTTCCCAGCTTCACGGCCAGGTGACTCGAGAGAGAACGTCCACTAGGAAAGATGCGGCTGCAGCTTCTCTTTGTTGCTGGATCATTACTTCTCCTCCGTTCCTCCCAATTTTTCGGCATCATCTTGGCTCTTCCGTCAGTTCCCTTCTTCTTTTCCCTTTCCATTTTTGACTTTCATTCATTCTTTTTTTGTTTCCCTTTTGTCTCTGCTCCCTTTCGCCGTTGCGTGCCTGACGTTTCGCTCCTTCCGTCTCTCTCGCTCGGTCACTTATCTCTTCTTCCCTCTCGCTCTTCCTTCGGGCCACGTTCCATCTGTCTTTGTTTCTTTTCTCCGTTTCCTCTGTAAAGCCCAAAATCTCCCCCCTTCCCTCTCCATGTTTTCCTCTCCAAATTGTCGCCGACCCTCCAAGGCCATGGTTGCTGTAGTAGCAGTAGTAGCAGCAGCGATAGCAGCCATACACAGACGAGCAAACAGGCCGGTAATACGGGTATAGCTAGTGCTTTCCTCAAGAAGGAAAGATACTTTCAGCAAAAAAGGGACTCTTCTGTCTCCGTCGTTGTCCTGTCGCTTTTCTTTCGAGTGTTCCTTGTCGGCAGTTCCTTCTCGTTTTCCCTTCCCTGCTAGATCCTCTTCTTCTCTCTCTTCTCCTACCTGCTGCTTCTGGCTCCTTTTCTATCTTCCGCTCTGTGTTCCTCTTCCACATTTCCCTTCCTCGCCTTCTCCTTTTCCGCTTCGTGTTTTCCCCTGGTGTCTCAGGTGGAGCCGGTGGCTTCATGCCCCATTGGCTACCGCATTGCTCGAATGCCGCTGGACTATCAATACGGGCCCTGCAGACCTGCCGAGCGAATTCCCGTAGCTCCCTCCTGCGACCCTCCGTTTGTGTTTGATCCTGCTGTTGCTCGTTGTCTGTATAATTCAACGCATGCAGGATACCTCGGATGTCCTCCCGCCTCAATTTCGGTGAACGAAACTGCTTGCGCAACGGCGTCGCAGGTACTCAAAAAGGTCACCTGTCCCGAGAACTTTGAAGCTCTGCTCACGGTACGACAAGAAGGAAGAAGAAAGTGGAAAGAACAGAAAGACAAAGAGGAGGGGAACTAGGTGCTGGAGACAGTGCTGACCAAGTAGAGCGCCGAAAGAGAACAGGAAGCAAACCAACGAGGCACACATGAACACAGAGATGCAGAAGAATGAAAAGAACTGGGGATACAAACATTTAGTGCAGGTGGCAGTAGGAAGAAGACGAGAGAGAAAGCAGAGCAACGCATGCATGTGGATGAAAAAGTACCGATTGATGAAAGGGGAAAGGAAAACGAAAAGGAGAAGAGAAGAAAGGAGCGGCAAGAAAGAAGCGTGACAGCAAGAGACACTGGAGACATAGAGAGAAGGGAGAAATGTCAAGAAAAGAGCGGCACAGGGACAGAGACCGGAGACACACACACAGAGGGGAAGACGGAGAGAACCAACGGAGAGAAATGAGAAGGAGGAGGACACCGACGAACTTCGCAAGAAGAAGGGAGGAGACCAAGGAAAGTGGAGACAAATGTAGCCCAACTGCAGAAACGAAGTGCCAGAAGGGTTTTTTTTATATTCACAAACGAAACGGAGAACTCAGTCCTCCACACATACATACAGACACGGGCCTCTGTCTTCCTATATAGAGCAGTGCTCCCCTCTGGACAGTGCTGTGCCCCGTTCTCAACAATGAAACAGTACGTCGCCCTTTCTTCAATACAAGCAATGCACGCCCGCCCTTCCCATCCTTCTACTTGTCTGCCTTTAGCTTATTCTACATTTCTTCATCTCTGTGTGTGTGTAAACGACAACTGGCGGACGTGCGCTTCTCTGGCGACGGTCCGTGCATGCACCTGTGTCTGGCTACAGCAAGGTCGCAGTCCAGGCGTCTCTCTGTCTCTTTCTCTCTTTAGTTATGTCTCTATTCAGCAGACCGCACAATACCACCGCTGCCCGTCCTTTCCGGGCAAACTTCCTCTCCTCCGCATCTCCCTTTTGTCTCTCTGTGCTCGCTGTAGCTGTTCGTTTCTCTTCCTCTTTTCATTCATTACGTACGTGCTTGCACGTGGAGCCAAAATCTCTAGACGTAGGAAATACTTGCATCTATCTATACTTGGTGATATCGACGTCTGTATGGGACCCTGGATAGATAGTGGAATACTATCTCTGCTTTCACTGTTCATGGAGAGAGAAAGGGGAGAGCGACCCTGCGCAGAACGTTCGCACCCAGGGGAAAAGAAAGCTAGACAGCCCATCCTCAGGAGCAGAATGAACAAAGCGTCCTGCTTGCAGCAGTGTAGCGCTGGGTCGGCGGGAACACAAAGAAGAACCGATCTTTCTCACGAGTACTGCTGCTCCGCTGCAGCCAGGGGCCCTCCCCAGCCGTAGCGACGACAGGTAAGAGAGCCGAGAAGCAAAGAAAGAGTAGCAGACATCCCCCCAGCATGCGCTGCGTCTCTCTTCTCAGCAGCAGCCGCAGGAAACTGCGTTTGAAGGGCTGCTGCTCTTCCTGCAGCGCACAAGATATTGAAGCAGGTGACGGCGAAGAGCCAGGAAACATCCGAGGACTGGCGACAGAGTCCTGGCAAACTGAGAGAAGAGAACGACACGTTCTTCTCTGGAAAACTGCGATTTGAATAGAGAAATTAGTCCCTCTGCTGCTTATTAGAGGAGAAAGAGGAAGTGAAAGATGAAAAGGGAGTGCTCAGATATCTGAAGTTTTCCTCTTCGTTCCGAGCCGCATCCAACTGCAGAAAGCGCTACAGTGTACGTACACTCCGTCCCCACATCGGAAGACGTAGGCGGGGGGAGGGCCGGTGGGGTGTACGGACGCTCTGTCGTCACCTCTCAAGAAGTATGTAGGCAGGGATCGTTCTGGTGTACATACACTCCGAGACACGCAGCAACGCTAGGAACAGCGGGACGCAGCGGCGAGGAAGAGTAGAGCAGCACGTAGGGCCCCCCGCGTCTTTCACGCACTCGTACGGCGTCTTTCAGGCATTCGCACAGAATTTCGACGCACACGCATGTGCGCAGGCGTTTGTAGCTCTGCGTCACGTAGGTAACTCTGTCCGCATGCGCCTGTGCATGCACCCGCTGTCCTGTGTTTCCGCCGATGTGTGTGGGTGAGTAGCTGCGCCGGCATCGTTAGACGCGACCTGCAGAGGTCGACAGCAGGCAGCTCCCCACCAGGTAGAGGGGAAGCAGCAGCAGCGGGAGCAGCACGGAGGCGGGCACACGGCCAAGAGCGCTAAGGAGCTGCAGCCGCATCATCGACAGAAAGAGAGTCACAGCAGTGGTACACGAGAAGGAGAACAGCAAGCTTTGCCCAGAGTCTTTGTGAGCTCCTGTTTTATGGAAGAAGTTCGAGTCTTCTTCTCTCGTGTGTGTCTGCCCCTCACACAGAAAGAAGGAGAGGCAGAGTGTAGGAAAACTTTGAAGGGAAGAGGAAACTACAGTGCGTCTCCGCGCTGCCCGGGCAATGCTGAGGAACTGATCAACTACGAGCTTTACGATGAAGATAACAAGCCGATAGTCACCTGCGTCTCCGTAAGAGATGACTCTTCCTTCCTTCGAAACACATCTGTCCCCTTACTCACGTAAACAGAGAACAACACTAATACTATCCTGTAGCAGATTCCCCTATAGCTCCCACCATATATATGTATATACGCAGGAGTCCTTCTCAAAGCAGAGAGTATAATATTTGTGTAGGTCGCGCTTGCGTGCAGGAGAGTCCTGGAGGGGGTACGAAGTCAATTGTCTCGGCACAAGCAACGCGCAGCCTGCGTTTTTGTGGAGGGACGTGAACTTTCCCGTGTTTCCATAACCACGCGGCTTCTTATCTACAGGCGTACCTAGCGAGACACATAGGTGCAAACACATCTTCGTATCTAGGTCGACGCGGCAGACAGACACACTGCTCGTTGTATTGAGACACGCACGCACGTGTGTACAGGTGCGTGCGTCTGTCACGAGGAACATATACATTCACATATGTTTGTCCCCCTGCGCGTACGCGTGTCTGTATCAAAACATTAGAAACGAAAAAAGAACGTGAAGAAACGCGTAGGGAAGACTGCAGCAAACGGCCAGTCTCCCCGCACACGCACGGTAGGACGCTGCGAGCATGAGACGTGTGCGGAGGACCAGAGCAGCGACACTGAAGAAGACGAATAGCAGACGCAGGTAGAAAAAAGGCAACCCGCAAATTTACTTTCCCGAGACCTGTCAACCCACTCGTTGCTTTTGTTCTTCTTGCTCTCCGTATGACGAAACACGCCTGCGTGCACCCTAAACAGAGCCACGAACCGCCGGGCGCTCGAGCTAGCCGCTGTTGGCTACTCCTAGCCAGTCACTTCTGCTGTGTGATTCTCTGTACCAGCGGTGAAACGGCACGAGCTAATTTCTCACACGTACACACACAGGCTGGCCGCAACAAATGAGGTACATAGCGCTGAACCTGATCTCAAGGAACACGATTGCACATGCGTGTAAATTAATTACAAGCGGCTACGTCTTCGCTGTAGAAATCAAGTAGACATAGATTCCGCAGTCTATCTCAGACACTTGCAGATTCGTAGAAGAAGTTTGTACTGCTCTCTAGAAGGGAAAGCAAGAACAACGGGACCAGGCAGCATCCTCTTGCTCTGTCTCAACCTCCCCGTCTCTCTCTCTGTATATATACGTGTTTGTACAGGCTCCACATAAGCGCGTACCAGAATGCATGCGCATATTCGTCCAAATGCGTATGTGTGTATGACACTCCCCTCCCTATCCTACGGAGTTCTCCCTTTCAAAATCGCAAGCAAACATTACTGAGACCACCAAGCCAACTTACACCTATTTCCAGAGTGTATCGACGCCTAAGTGTTGTACACACATGTACCTGCAGATAGATATATACATATATATATATGTACATGCGAGCACACATATATATATATATATATGAGTGGCTGGGTATGTGCACTTGACTATTAGCGAATCTGTGCTGGAGAGAGGCAGCAGAGAAACGTTGTATCGATGAAGTTCCGTTTTGTCCTATTTTCCTCTGTACCTGTGTCCCGGGTCTTCTGTCTTTGATTGCCGCTGCGGCATTTCTCTGCCGAGACTCGTGCTGCTGCTGCGCTGCCAATTCTATCTGTTCCTGTTGCTTTCGCCTTCTTGTTTCCTTAGCTGTTGCCGCTGCTGTCGGGTTGGTGTCCCGATTGCTGCGTTCTTCCAGTCTCTTTGATTCACGCTTCTTCTTCTTCTTCTTCCTTTTCTATCGCTGAAATGGCCGTGTCTCGCACGTCCCGGCCTGCGGTCTACGTACACCGCATCAAAACAGAGAGAATGAGGCATACAGATGAAAAATCCATTACCCGTTACTCTCCCATACGCAGAGCGTTCTTCTCCTTTCAAAGGTGTTTACCTGCACCCCATGTACAACATCGACGTCCTTTCTGACAGATGCACTCCTCTTTTCTGCATCCATCCAGGTCCACGTACACCTCGTATCTTCTGCAACGCATCCAAGGCAGGCTTGCGTCGCATCTTCTGCTCTGATTCGGTGTCTGCTACTGCTGCTGGTGTTGCGGCTTCTGCTGCTGTTGCCGCTTCTGCTGCCGTTGCTGCTTCTGCTGCCGTTGCTGCTTCTGCTGCTGTTGCTGTTTCTGCTGTTGCTGTGTCTGCTGGTGTTGCCGCTTCTGCTGCTGTTGTCGCTTCTGCTGCTGTTGCTGCCTCTGCTGCTGTTGCTGTTTCTGCTGTTGCTGTTTCTACTCTTGCTGTGTCTGCTGATGTTGCAGCGTCTGCTGTTGGTGTCGCTTCTGCTGCTGGTGCGGCTGTTGCTGCTGGTGCTGCTTCTGCTGCTGCCGCTGTTGCTGTAGCCGGTGGACCCGCTCGTGCTGCGGCTTCTGCTGGCTGTGACGTTGCTCCGTCGCCTGCTCTGATACGTTCTGGTGCTGCCTCTTCTGTTCGCGGGACGCCGAATCCTCGGCAGTTGCTGCGGCTGCTGCTGCTTCTTCGTCGTCTCTCTTCTCTTCCACTCTTTCATCCGCTGTCGGGCCTTCCTCACTGGACGTTCGGCGCTGCTCTTTTGCTTTTGTTGCCACACTGTCTTCTCCGTTGCCCTCCTTTTTCTTCTCCCTTATCTGCTCTTCCGCTCTTCTGACCGGTCCATTCTTCTCCGCTTTTTCCTGTCATCTCCCACTTCTCGGTGTCCTTTTCTCTTGTGTTTCCGCTTCTTCGTTCCTTCCCTTCCTCCTCCGTGCTGTTCGCTCCCCTTCCATTTGCTTTCATCTTTGTCTGCTTGTCTCCTCTCTCTTCACCGTCCTTTTCCCACCTTCTTTTGTCCTTTTCTTCTTTTCTCGGGTCTCTTCCTCCCTTTTGTTGCCCCCCATCTCTGCCCTTCTTCTTTTTCTTCCTCTTCTTCGTTGTCGTATTCTGCCCCTCTCTTTTTTTTTCTCCGCCTTTTCCTCTTCTCGCTTCCCTTTCCTCGTTCTCCCTCTCCCCCCCCAATCTTCTCTTCCCTCTTTCTTTGTCGCTCTTCTGCTGTTCCTCCTCGCCTGTTCATTCTCTCTCTTCTCTCCTCATACTTTTTTCCTTCCGTTTCTCTTCCGTTCTTCGCTGCCTAGCAGCGCTGTTCTTCACTTCTTTCCTTCTGCTTCGGGATGACTTTCCCTTCTTCCTCGTCTTTTCTCGTCGACTTCGAAGTCTTTCTCTGACGTTCCTGTGTAGGCCCCCCACCGCTCCTGTCTCCTTTGTCTTTCTTTGGTCGCAGTTTCCGCTGTCTTAGGTGCCTCTCCCTTCCCACCTCTTCTTCGAACTTGCATATATTTCTCCTTCCCTTTGTTGTTCCGCTTCCCCCGCCTTCCTCCTTTCCTCCCTTCAATCTCTGCGTTTTCACTGCTTCAATCTTCTTCCTTGCCTCTTCTCTTTTCTTGGCTGTTCTCTCTTGTCCTGGGTCGTGCCGTGCCGTCTTCTTCTTCTTCGCAGGACTACCTCTTCTCCTGCTCTTCTTGCCTGTTCACTTTTTCCGTTCCTATGCTTCTCCTCAGTCTTTTGTCCCTTCCTTCCTTCTGCTTTTTGCTCTTCTCCGCGCTCTTCCCTTTCTCGTCTTTTCTTCCCCTGCGTGTTCGACTTCGCTCCTCAACTGCCCTGTTTTCTTCTTGGTACTTTGCTCAGACGTTGTTTGCCTTCTCTGCACTGGGCGGGACCATTCCTCCATCTTGCCGCTTCTTCCCTCTTACCTCTTTGTTTTCCTTTTCTTCCCTTCTCTCTCCTCACTTCGACCTTGTCCGTCTTCCATTCTGTTGGTGCGCTTTCTCTCACTTTCTCTCTTTCTGACCTTCCTGTTGTGTGTTCTGCCTGTTCGATTCTCCTCCTTTTCCCTCTCTCTTTTTCACTGATATCGCCTGACGTACAAGCGTCCTCCTTGCTCTCTTCTTCGTGCAGCTCCTTCTTTCCCTGGTTTTCCGTCTTTTCTTGTCTTCTATTTCTTCTGCTGCCACTGTCTTGTTTCCACCTTCTCCCAGTGCCATTCGCTTGTCGTTCCTCTTCCTTGCCCTCGAGTTTCGTTCTGTTCTTCTTCGTCTTTTCTCCCCCTCTTTTGTGTTCCCGCCTGCTCCCATTTACCTACTAGTTCTCTGCTTACACGGTCTTCTTTCTTGTGGAGGCGCACTTCTTCAAAATCTTTTCCTTTTTAACTTTTCCATCTTCTTGTCCTTCGCCGTTCTCCTTTTTAGACCTTATAATTTTCCCCGCACCTACCTCTGTTCATTTCCTTTTCTTTTCGTCCTCTCTCTCCTCATTTGACGTCTTAGCTTTCCCACCTTGACACCTTCTCCTCCTCTTCCTTCTTCGTGTTCCCCTGGATCCTAGTCTTTTTGTGGAGTCTTCGTCCCGACTTCCCCTCCGCCTCGACATTCTCCTTTTCTGTCTCTTTCTCGTCTTTTGTTCACTTCTCCAGACCCAGATCCTTCGTGGGTCGGCTGTATGCCCTGCGTCTACTGTGCCCTACTACACATACTTGAGAGAAAAAAGACAACCTCCGGTTATAACGGATACGTCACTGGGAGCCCCGGCACGCACGTGTGTGAAAGTGCAGGAAGGGCAGATACGCCCTTCGTGCTACGATATGGAGAAACAAGTCCCTTTTGTGCTGCTCATCGGGAAAAAGGAAGAGGAGAAGCAGCCTATCAACTTCAACATGGTCGTCCCTAACGCACTTGTAGAAGCACTAATTAAACCTGAGTGGACGAAATTCAAAAAAGACCCGCGTACGCAGCTCAACACGCTGCGTTTCACGCTGCGTTGTGGAACGCTACAAGACCACTTTTTGCACTTGCACGTTTTCTTCGGAGATACGCTCAGAAAAATGGAAAACAGTCGACCACACACCAAGAAAACGAGAGAGCACACCACACAGCAGAAAAAAACTACTTATGTCCACACACGCACACGTACACCGGCGTAGCTGTGTTGCGGTGTAAACACGAGTGAAGCGCTCACCTTACACGTCAGGATTTGCGAGACGTACACGAAGACGCAGACAGCAAAACAAGGAATGAAACACCCACACGGCCACACCTTTTGTGTGCGCCTCTCTCTTTCTTCAAAAGAGGACATGAGTAGATATTTGTACGAATTGCTAGTGAAGCGGGTTGACTGCACAGAAACTGCACAAGACACGCTGGCCCGCACATACGTGTGTAAAGACGAATACGAAGATTTATAAACGCACCGTAGAGATGCTCGTATGCACGCAGGCCCCATATTTGGAGGAGTCATAGACTGTGGACCGCTACCGATATCACCTCTAACATATATATATATATATATATATATATATACGTGTGTAGTTGAGAGTGGCTGATAAATGAAAAGCGGAAGTTTCGTCCTCTTCGTTGGATGAACTCTTCACTTATTTACCAAGGAGAAGTGCGACAAACTTCAGATGAATGAAGCAGTGCACGGGAAGGAAAGTGTTTCGAAAGTTGCAGCATTGCACGGGCACACCACGCCGACGTCCCTTGTTGCATAGCCAGGGAACAACGTACTGTTACGTGACTGACTGACTCTCTTGGTATAAATATTAATATATATATATGTATATAAACACGTACGTACATATGTGTAACCCGCTATGTACAACGAGGTTGACAAAGTCAGTGCGGAAGACCGTACAGAGAAAGAAACACCTTGGGAGAGCGGCGGACAGCCGAGGTGCACGTGGCTAGTTTTCGGTAGTTTTCAGTCTAAGGTAGCTGTTGTTTTGCTGTCCTAGCGCTCCCGTTGATGCTGCCTCTGCTGTTCCTGCTGCTACGTCTGATACTGAGTTTTACCGATGCTGTTGCTTCTGCTCCTGCCGCTGTCGCTGCTTGTGCTACTGCTACCGCTGCCTGCGCTACTACTGCCTACACTGTTTCTGCTCCTGCTGCGCCTGACAATGCTACTAGTGCTGTTTTTCTTTCTGCTGCCTCTGCTGCTGGTGGCAGAAGATGATAATGAAGGGAACCCTCTGTACCGGCGAGAAGAGGACATCGCAGTGAGGGTGCTGTGTCTATCCTTTCACTACGCACAGCCAGTGCTGCGCTGTCCTGATGGATTTGTCCGTGGGGGGCTTAACCTTCAGGAATGCAGAAGAAAGGCATTCGTAGACTTTGTTCTTACCTGCCCCCCCGTAAGCACTTGACGTACATGAATATAAGCAGCAATCGCAACGAGAATTGCGCCAGGAACGCGAGGAGAAGTAGCGACCGCATGCGCGCACGGACGGTAGCAGCGCTACGAGGGAGATCAGCAACAGGAGTCTCACAAGTGACAAGACAGTAACACCGAGAGCAGCGGCACGCCGAACACACAAAAACCGCAGCAGCGAAGACGACAGCAGAACCCGAGGCGAGAGCCGCAGCTCCCAGAAAGCCGCAGTGTCGTGGTAGCTGCAACAGACAAAGCAGTAGCAGCAGAAGCGAGACACACGCACGACGTGGAGCACTGAGAGCATTGTGAAGAACAACATCAGCGATAGGATCACTAGAGGCGGCAACACACACAGAGGCCAGCGGCAGCGCGACGGCAAACAGTAACTGGAGCAGCAATCTCAGCTAGAGCAGCAGCAGGAAAATCGGGTGGCAGTAGATGCGCCGAGAGCACCAGGAGCGACACGTGCAGCAGCAGGGAAGCTAATACCTACAAGGACACAGGGAGACTGTCGTATCTGCTAAGTAAAATATGTATCCTTGCTGCCAGCTGGGGATGTCACTTTTGTTCTCTTCGAGTGGTCGCAGTAGAACTGTGTAGAATCGTCTATCTGTAAGCCATCCGGACACGTGTAGTGCACGATCTGCAAGTGGTGCTGTCGGTGCACTCGAAGGTACTCAAATACACGCATGCAAAAATCACACGCTGTGTTACTTCCACAAATCTAGAGGCGCCGTGTGGTTCAATTCAGCACTGACATGCCATTGAGGTGTATTCAGTCACAGACAAGGAACACACGCAATCAAGTCCATACACACTCACTAGTACTTTTTTTCAGACGGGTGCAAACCTCGAAAGCACCGCGTGGAGCAGTCCAAGGTGAAGCGCAGGCCTCGTATACGCACTCCTCGTCACAGCTGCATGGGTCTACGGAGAAAATCTGGTCACAATTGTATCAGTAGCAGTGATTGAATAGGCTTGGGAGGCGCATGTGTGCAACAGAGTGTTCGCAGACTGTTACGTTGTCTCCGGATGTCCTGCTGTGCAAATACTCCTCTCATAGCATCCTCAGCAACAGATGTGAGTAAGCGAATATTCCTCACAGGGGTTTATCCCGGTAGGTGTATATATATATATATGCGCTCAGTTCGGCATAGCAAAGGAGGCTCAGCGTATTCACAAATCCGCTCAGCAGATCCCTTCACAGCTATGATGCGCGCGAGCAAACTCTTCACGGTGTTATTTGTATGCTTTTGTGCAGGGATACTACCTAAATGAACTCTCTCTCGTGTTCGGGATGTACCATATGCCCCGCCCTAAGTGCATTGGCAAACTGCCCGCTGCCACCCAGTATTTCTGCCCGGTGGTGAGAGTTGGCGACTTCTCTGCTAGCCGCGGGAAAAGTAGAAGCGGATCTTATTCGCCTAAAAACCATATGTGCATGCATATATACTCGTGTATATGGCTAGGTGCATGTTTTCACCAACAGATTATGCCTGCGTACTGATACGTATAGCCGTGTGCCTTACACGGCATCTTGCGATACCATTACTACCCACGACTATACTTGAGTGCGTGCAGCCAATTTTGTACCTTTACGTATCTACACCTGCACGGGAACATGCTCCACGACAACTTTTTTGCAAGGCCCTTGTGCCTGCAAGCATATACTTGTACATATGTTTATATATATTTGCAGATATTTCGCCCCCGCGAAGAGGTGTATATATATATATATATATATATGTCTATATGTATAGGTATACATACGCGTGTGTGTGGAACTCTTTTCAGAGAAGGAACGTGTGCTCCTCTTTTGACACGACGGAAGAGGCGAGCGCGAAACAGGAACTTGATCTTATGTGGTCGCAGGGTGCGCACGGCACAAGAGCGATAAACAATCACACACATGTACACACTTACCCCGCACAGGTGCGAAGCGTGAGCACGACTTCTAGTGCACGCGTAAGCGCAGTGTAGACTAAAAATGCAGTGATATCTCTTACACACTGTACGCAACGCAGCACGTTTGCAGACGTGTCAGCGCGTAACTGTAATCCTGCAGGGTCCGGCTGTGTGTATAGATGTGTAGATCCTTACAAGAGTCACAGGCCAGATTTTCACGATGAAGTAAGCGTCAGGTACTCTTTTTATCACAATGGTGACAACCAAATTCTGCCCGGGCCGATGTACCCATATTCCCACATATCATCATACACAGGTTTGTATATGAGTGCTGCTTACACATTTGTGTATCTTTGTCTGAATGTATCCGGCTGCGTGTGCGCTGAGGGAGCGTGTTCCATGTACAACTGAGTGTGAAAGCATTCGACTTACATGGTCCGTCCTGCCCCACGCCGACTGTAGGTACCATGCCGCTGCTGAACAAGCGCATCATTTTACGCAGGTCAAGCATACCAGACTAGCAACTAAGAGGACTGAAAGGGTGGTGTATTTGAAAGATGTTCAACGAAAAAAGTGCATCAAAGCAACTGTGTCGCGCCCCCTGTGGACGCCTTCCAAAGATACTATCGATGCTATCTTCCCCGGTAAGATCTGCCATACTCGTCGGTAGTTTATTTGAAAGATGTTCAACAAAAAAGGTGCATCAAAGCAACTGTGTCGCGCCCCCTGTGGACGCCTTCCAAAGATACTATCGATGCTATCTTCCCCGGTAAGATCTGCCATACTCGTCGGTAGTTTATTTGAAAGATGTTCAACGAAAAAGGTGCATAAAAGCAGCTGTGTCACGCCCCCTATGGAGGCCCTCCAAAGAAAGTATTGATGCTACCTTCACCGTAAAGATTTGCCGTACTCGTAGCGCTGGCTGCGCCTGTATTCACGTTGACGATGAAAGTGGTAGACACAAGTAGTATACAGTTGCGCAGACAAAGAGACCTAACACGGCAGATAATGTCTGCGAAAGACGGGCGTGTTTTGTGCTCACACAGAAGAAGTGCCTGCTGCACAAGTATGTTTTATTGCGCCGTGCACCTGTATGTATGGAGTGCAACACGAAATGCATGAAGATATGTCCATGTATGTATCTTACTCATAAGGGGTTGTGTACGAAATCAAAAGATTAGAGGAAAGAGGAGGACGAACCCGAACTTGAAGTAGACGAATAGCAGTTCAGGATCTACTGCACGGTGCCGCAGCCACGCAGTTCGATCAAGAATTAATGAAGGAAATCGTGATTTAGAATGGAGGATAGAGTCTGTGTGTACAAAAGTGTAGACCAGCCAGTTGAAGAAGTATGAATTTATTAAAAGCCAGCTCTGACATTTGCGGAGACCACGAAAATTAACTTAGACCGCGGAAGCTCTGAGAGGTGATCACAAAACATACTCGCTCAACGATATACATGTAGACCCACACCCTCCGTGGTGCTTGGTAACGAGCGTTGTCTATTCCAGTAAGGATATCTACGTTTTAAACGCTAGACATGGATGCCCTTGCTCACCATGAAAAAAACCCACATAGACATGTACCTGCGTGTATATATATATGTATATGTATGGACGCCTACGCGGGTAGAGACCTGTGAAAAAGGAGGTTTTCTTATCAACGTTCCTGGGTGGGAGAACATGTCGTGACACTCAACGGTTTCTTTTGCTAACGTGCTGTAGAGCGCTACTTCTGGCTGAGGTCGTAATTGCACAGGTTGTGAATGACAGTGGAATGGTCAGCAGGCCGTAGGTTGCAGCGACGACGATGGAGTAGGGCTCACGAGAATTAGTTCTTTCACAAGGACGCCATAGCCACGGGGGTATAACCTAGATTTGTGTAGAGGATATTGCGGCACAGAAAATAACGCAGTTTATCAGTGAAACTGCCCAACTGCAAAGTTTTCGGGTATGCCTGTAGCCTGCGTACCACAAAGGAGATCACCAAGAACAAGTAGCTGCAAAACGCGCGTGCACCAGATTCAAGTGTTTGGGGTACCGGTTACATATACCTATGTGTATATATATGAAAAGATATACATATATATTTTTTTATATGCGTGTGTACGAGCGTGTCGTGGTTTTCCACGTAAGCAGATCGGAACGTCAGATAAGGAGAAAATGACAAAGCACAATAGGATTCACTTCTGATCGCGCTCCCCCCAATCCGTACATAGCCACCAGGCTTTGCCTTTTATATCCTTCACAAGTATACAACAAGCAGATGCTCCTTCTGATGCAGGTCTTACAAAAATGGAAGCAGAGGGACCGAATCCCTATCCGGGAATTTGGAAGCTGCAGGCGGGAGACTGAGAACGGATGGAGTCGGCGTGCGTCCCTGAAATTCATGTCCTCGGGTCCTAAAGCCAGGACCGTTGTTTCGGTCTCACTTATTGCCGGTGTGGTTTGTTTCTACATCCTCGGTCTTTGTCATTGTATGTATGCACGCACAGCCACAGCTTCTGTGTAGGGACCTACATTGTCAATGAGCTTCCTCCCTGTTTCACTTCACTGACGGTGCTTGACGAACCTCAAACGTTAGACGCGCCTCAGTTCTTGCGTCTGCATGTTCCTGTCGTTCTTGCCTTCAGCTGCCGTGGCAGTACGTACCATGCTATATGTCAACTTACATATGTGTGTATCTATGCATGGTCGTATCAAGAGAAGAAGCGAGGAGCGAGTTCTGTACATCGTGTGCGAGTTCTTACGAAGTATTCTCTCTGCAGAAGCAGGATTACCCCTGGGGCACCGCCTCGAGGATTTTTGTGCATACGGCTCACTAGGTACACGAATTTAATTGTATATGTGGGTCTCCTGGCGTAGAATCCTATTTGGTACCAAATGTTGCTGCAGGTGTGCATACACGCAAGGGCTGGTTCGTACGCAGATACGTAGAAATAGGCACGTGTTTCTCCGGACCGTGCAAACGATGTGGGCGACTGGACAACTGTCAAAATTCCCCGTATGTAGTCCCCAAATAGTCGCACGTCAGGGCCTCGATGAAGAAACTTCCCTGATAATTTGAAAACCACTGCTGAATGCGCAAGGGCGCCGTTGTCAAATTTCACTGGCACTTGATCAGTTGAGCCTGAACACCAGCAAGGGGCTGTCACTGTACCAGACATCAATAGTAAATAGACATAAATATTTATTTATGTATATATACACACATGTATACGTATATGTTTGTGGCTCTGATTCCAACTATTTTTGCATTTTTGTGTACGCATACTTTATGTACCGAGCTCTTCAAATATTCTCCGGTCCTATAGTGCCACTTCACGAACAAACGGTCACACTCGCTGACCACCAGTGCTGTTTGTGCAGCTCCAAGGCCACGACAAGACTTTCCGGGACTACAGAATTCAGCTGTTCATTCATGCGCCTCCCAATATCAGATATACGAGAATGCCTTGACAGCAGTAGCGCGCTGCACTTCCGGACAGATGTGTGGAGTTGTTGTGGCCTAGAGAGCAGTACTTATGTGTACAAAGCAAAATTAGGTAGGCGTAGATATTTTCTTGTGTAGCTCTTTGTAGGTGTGTACATTTGAATACGTCTACATATGTATATATACATATATACGTACTGTTATCATACCGCCTGTACTTGCGTGTACTGGGATGGATACTTTTTATAGCTTTCAAAACTCGCTAGCGAGAGAGTCACATGAGTATCTGAAGCATTCGCGTAGAACAACAAGAAGTACACCTGCCTGTGACATTTCGTACGTTAGTGTATTTCTTCACATTTAATATGTGTGTGCGCGTGACTGCTGATTTATAAGGGGTTGCTTGTTGAAGGTGCGTGTTTCCACAGCCAAAGAGCAGTCTTCATCTTTGTGTACAGAAATTCGCACTGTCGCCCAGGCCATTCCTGGACTCCCACCCGTGTCCCGAATATTAATTTTAATAGAGGAAGTGATCAAGAACACATAATCCATGTGTCGAAGCAAGGTAATGTTCGATTTTCATAAGCATGCTTTTTGCTTCTTTGTCGGCGTTTTTCTCGGAGGAAGTAGAAGGGTTAAGTATGCGTCAGAGCCTCTAGAGACAAGATTCCATTCTATCATCAGTGCAAAAGCACAAGTGCAGAGTCCCACCTATAAGGCATCGCAAGCTGTAGCGCGTTGTGACGCGTCTTCAGGTGGAGGCAGGTCTACACCGTACTGCTGTACCCGGATTTCTTCATGTTTCAATCAAAAGGACAGGTTACAGAACAGTTGGACACTTTGCCGAACAGTGTTTACGTCGTAAAGAAGGACAAGTGCGTCTACGCTTCCGTCTACTTTTTTATAGTGCATGTTCTACACACACCCACGAGGAAAATCTTCCACCTGTGCTGTCACAGCTCCACGAGTCTGCAGTAGCAAAGCCACTACAGCCCCAAAAAGAGCTTCTCCCGTACGTTGAACATACGCACGCTGTACTTATGCTAGAAGTGCAACCGCTACCAAAGTCATACACATATACACGTTTGAATAAAAATGTTCACCGCCAGGCTTGGTGATGACGGAAGTAGAAAAGAGGTTCTCCTCAAAATGCATATAAACAAGCAACGTGTGCACACGTTCAACCCTCGTTAGCGCGGTCCTGTGAGGAAGGCGTTTGTTTGAGGTTCTGGACATCACGTCTCCTCGATATGAACATTTGCAGAGCTCCCCCCCGACAGTCGATACATTTCCTAACAGTCCGTTTGCACGTCCACCATTAGACGAGGAGTCGCACAGACTCCTCTGTGGTTGAACGTTTCAGAAGTGCTGCGTTTTCTCTCTGACAGTACACACTGCCACTCCTGGGAATGCTCTACGTGGGCGGTGGCGTGCTGGTAGAGCTTAGATTTGGATTTCTGTACCTGCTTGCCGCAGTGCTATGTCCATTGCAAACAGCAGCAAGTGTGTGGATATCCAGACGACGAATGTAAGCAAATCCTGGGACGTGTAACGGCAAAACGATAAACGTGTTCAAACACAGCGTATATGCCAGTCCACTGACTAAACCGTTGCATACGGTCGAGCAGACCTTATGCAGCTGGACGTACAGGAAGACACTGTGTTTTCCCCGTGTAAAAAGTGGTGCGCAACTACTAGTGCGTGGTGTGTGGCACGACTATCTTCCTTCATGCAGTGGCAATTGGCTCAAATTTTAATTCGCCGTCGTCTTCCGCCAAATCGAGCACGCTTCGCGGACGCCACTGCGTGCAGAAAAAAGCACGTGCACGCTCCCTTCCCACCTATATGCCTATAGACGGGTAGGTATTTTACACGGAGTATCGTAGAGGTTCCTTCTCTAAAAGGTGAGTCGTCTCCGTTGTGGATGGCCTCCAGTAGCGGAAACGCGGCGGCCGCAAGAAACGGTGGCCATCATTCTCTCAAGGAAGCTTTTTCGCCGACCCGTATGGCAGCGGCAGATGCAGCGCTGCAGTTGGGCGGAGGAACACGACTACCATCACACGCACGGCAACAGTAACCAGTACTACTACTGTCCATACTACTACTTCTTTAATCACCGCACTCATTTCAGTGGCCACGAAATCATCGTGATACAGACGCGTACGTATAAAACCTACGAATAGACGCAAATATACACATACACATACACATCCACACACAAATGTGTACGTTCAGACATGCCTTCCTGTGGCAGGGGACAGGCAGTCCGTTAGTCAAATTCTTGCTCAGGGGACACACGAGGAAGAGGACTACACAACTCGATATCGGGAGGTAGAGGCGCCGCATCGGCGGCAACACAGGGAGGCAAATATTTTCCAAAGAAAAGAATCCCAAAAGGGGGCGGCTACCATGAAAACAGAATGATCACTACGATACACAGTAATGTCGCGGCACGATAGTACGAGAGGTACTTGACAAACCCTTCCAGGTGCAGCTGCAGAAGAAGACCTCAGTGCTCACCTCTCCCACAGAGACAGCACCTCAGTGTGTGGATGCAGAAGTCCGTATAGGAAGTGGAAGATGTGAGCGAGATGGAGGAGGACTGCCGCATTGCCCAAGTGGGCGTGCTTTCTTTCCTTTACCTTCTGTGCACAGCAAATATACATGGGCTTTCGCCCGTGTAGCTCATTTGTGGATAAGGGCGGGAAGACAGAGAGCAAGAGGGGCGAAATTCGCTGCAAGTGTCAACAAGATGCTTTTGCTACTGCTTCTACCGCACCGTTTGGCTGGTAGAACGCTACCCGTTCGCCTCCTGTTGCAGAGCTGAGCTGGGAACTACAGAGCGTCTGTAGCAGCAGCTGCTGCCACGAGTCTACTGCTGCAGGTCGATGCTACTACCGTTGGTTCTGTCTGCTGCGGGTGGTGCTTCAGCCGTTGTTCTTGAAGCTGTCCCTTGTGTAGGAACTGAGGCAGCCGATGAAAGTGCTGCATAGATTTCTGCAGTAAGCGGGATCACTACCTCCGTTGACGTTTCATTCCCCAACTTCACCCGGATCATCTCTCTGGCAGACACTGTTGCGAGACCTGGTGTCCCTGCGTGTCGACTTGGCTGGCAGCCGTGCATTGCGCCTGCCGTTGCTGCGGTTGCTGCATGTGCTGCTGCTCGGCAGTGTTCCCGGTGTTGCTGCCGTTGCGGCTCCGGGATGCTCTGGCTATCTCCGGCGCCGCTACGCCTGCGACTATGTTTGTGCCCCTGGTAGTGCTCATGCTGCTCTATTCAGCTCGTACTGCTAGCTTCGGTGCTGCAGTTGCTGCCCGTGGTCCGGCTGGTGATGCTGGCCGCTGGCGACCTCGTAGAGCCCGGAATCGACGTGTAGCGCGTGCAGGTGCTGGGTGCTACTGCTGCTCGTGTCTGGGAGCGAGGCTCTCCAGAAATCCACGAAATGGAGATCGACTACCCCGTAAATTGGTAGATTTTACCTTTCCGAGCAGGAGGTGTCCATCTTCGACAAGGATGTGTGCAGAAGAAGTGGATAACAAGAAACCCACGTGACTGTGTGTGTGGACGGCGATGTTTGCCGTGTGTTGTGCGTGCTTGGTTCACCGAAACCGCTTTTCATATGGCCACAAATTCGTCACTCAATGCACATCGTTAACGAATGACAGAACTGTCTCCGCATTCACATGTCTCTCAGACCTCCTGCTGCAGTAGGAACTCTCTTTCTACTTTCTTATCCACTGAATGGTGACAAAGGAGAAGAGCTGCTTTCCTTACCAGAACGAGAGCAGGTATAAAGCTTCGATTTCTCCGTGTTGAGGCGAACCGGAAAACAGTATCGACGTCCTTCCTACTCAAGAAACCTGAGCACTGCGTGTCTTGCGCAAGCTCAATAATGGATTGTGCATACAGAAAAGAGATACACCTGGTGACTCGGCCAACAGGAACAACAGCAGCAACAGCAGCAGCAGCGACTAGCGATGAACTGGAGTAGCACGAGCACCACAGCAATTGCACCCGCCTGCAGTTCTTGGCGACGGCAGCAGCCACCACGACAGGGACAGCGGCCACACCAAGAGGAACAGGAAGGCCAGCAACAGGATGGGCGGCACCCGCAACACCAGCAATATCAGCACTAGGAGAAACAGCAACGACCGTGCCACCGACAAGTATAGGAAGGACTGCAACAGCGACACAGGGGAGGCAATAAGGAAGGCATGGTTCAGTGTGAAAAGTGCATCCTAGCAGATATCTAACGATAAGCATCGTCCTCCATGTATGTGTCCCCTACGTGGCGAGCTACTGGGAGATCGTAACGGACGAGCACACCGAAGTTGCCGTTTCGCGGAGACGTGCAGTGTAGAGTCAAACATGCCTTCTGTCGTCTCCTCCAACAGTCTTCAGTACCACGCTGCTGCAGTCGCTACCGTTTTCTGTTTGAACAGTCTCTCACCCAATGATGACGCACAACCATAGGTACACGTACTTTAGAAAATGTACGCATAAATTTGCCACGCCGCTGGAGACTACTTCTATCGGTCAAATTGTGGCCATGCATGAGCATCCACTATAGAATTGCATGAGCGTCCACGTATACGTATAGACCTGTACGTTTACGTGAGTATATGGCTATGGATGAATACGGGTATGGTTGTGAGGAAATGCTTATACCTGTGTATCCAGAAGGAGTGGTAGAAGCGTAGAAGACGGCAGAGACTTCGTCAGGCTCAGATTTCCTCATTGCTCAGTCACCCCTTTGTAAGTTCCCCTCTACATATTTCCACATATGGTCACTTGGAGATCCCCTTACCGGATGCACAAGTCGGTGCTCGATGCTACCTCCGACTCCGGTCCAGCGCACCAAGGCAAACAAGTGGTGGAAGTCATTGTTTCCAGTCGAACACTCCTACTTGCGGGATTTATTTTACGCGTAGCTTTGCACTTGCGTGTCAAGGTAGAGGAAGCAACATCAATACAAAAATTCTCAAACGCGGGCTTATAGGTGCATCGGTGAGTGCCTCTCTCCTGTCAAGCAGCACACGTATACACGCGTTTAGACATGAGCTATCTGAATGCTTTCCAGTCCTCGTCTCCTTTTCGCTGTCTAGTATCAAGCAACATAGGGTTAAACGCCTTTAGGTACCAGTTATTAGAACGAGTTCTAGCAAACCTGTTGTTTTTCCAGCTGTTTCCTATCGAGTACTATAGATTTAAACCTGTGCTTTCAGTTATCTCCTTGATTGTGACGTGCGCTTAGACGTTAGTTTCATTTGTTTGACTTCTGCTTGTTGTGGGAAACTCTTCTCCTTCTTGCTTGCACTTTGGTGTTACCTGCCAGGGACACCTGCACGCGTGTATATTTCTCGCAGCATACACCTTGAGTACACATAAGTATAATCCATCCCCTAGATGTCGTTGTTTTTTTGTGATACGCAGATGGTGGCAGTGGATTTGACCAACTGTGTTCGTGTCTGTGGCGGGCTTCAGCGTCGGCGTGATAGAACACCAGTTTGTTTTTGCCTCACTGAGTCTTGCGCTTACAAGTGTGATCGGTTCTTCCCTTTGCATCTTGTCTTGCGCCCATATGAAAAACAGTTCCTCTCCACTTTCTCGAACTCTGTTTTGTACAGGAACAGACTCAATCCGGCAACGCCCAGAAAGATAAGAGAGCTGAGAAGATTAGCATCTTTGTTGGAGGGGCGACTATTGTCACTCTGAAGAAGTCAAACCGCAGACGCGTGTGGAGGGATATGCACGAGTGTCGACCTTTTGCTTCCTGTGCACAGACCGAGATAAATCATTTGTCCTCCCTAGTGCATGTACGAAATTAAACAGATTCATGTGCGCACAAATTCCCTCTTATTAGCTGCTTATACAAACGAACACGTTTTTGTCATGCTGTCCTGCGTTCTGTATACCAAGGCGCACGGGTATACATACACAAGACGGCAGACCCTATGCAGACGCTCTCCCGTTGCTCATGTGTACATTCACAAATAAGCACACGTATAAAGACCGTTTTCCTGCTTTTCCTTTCTTTACTGATGAAGAAGCTGTCGGAGATTCGTAGTCCCTCTATGGGAAAGTTTTTTGGTAGGAGTCCTAGACATGCTTGTCCTGGTTTTTTTCGTTTATTTCTGGCTCTTCTGTGAGGTATATGGGTTCCTTTGCCATTTCCGTATTTTTTTTCAGTGCATAGTATTCTTTCCCTTCTTCCCCCGCAGGATTTCCTGCTCTGATGCGTTGTGACAATAGTCAAAACGTTCTTGTTGCAAGAGATGACCGTGCGAACAGTCTCTTCTCTGTGGCGGCGAATTCTGTACTGTAGCAGTCATTTATGCCGTGTCAGCTAAGCCACCATATCTCAGTCCTGTACTGGGAGGTCAACACTTCTTCTTCATCCGTTTCCCCTAATTTGTTTAACTCCGGCTCTCTGTCCTTCGACGTAAATCTGGTTTTTCATGCTCTTCATTCCTGGCACTGTGTAACACCTTTTGTGCAAGTGTACCTTATGCGTGAAAGATCTTACTTCGTTTTTCGGTTCAAGTTCATCTGACGCCTCAATTAAGTGTGCCACCTACTTCGCGAAAACTCTTCTTCTTCGTAACACGCTCCCCGGCCTTCAAATTCCTGCATTACGAACTCTCCTCCTTATGTTGTGCAACGCTTCCTGCGTACCCTTGTGTAATGCGTCTACGTGACACTTTGTAAACACAGCATCTTTCCCGCAAGCCCGCCTGGATAGGACGTTTGCCATTGATTCTTAATGAGTTGCGGCAGAAAACTGGGATTACTGGTGAGGAAGTCTGCTGTAGTATGGTATTCCGTATAAATACAATTTTCCATTCCAGCCCCCTCAGCGTGAAGGCATTTACCTTGCCTCTCTTGCGTGAGAGTCGCGGTAACATCGAAAAGACCTGAGTTTTTGCTCAGGTCTTTTTAACACTGAGCTACTGCGTTGTCTCTCGGTTTTTTCATTCCATCAAACAAGAAGCTGCCTGCTACTTCTGGACGACGACTCGTCCTGTCGTTCAACCGCACAGGCCGTCCCACGTATTTTTTGTTTGAACTATATTAAGAAGTGCGCTCAGTGAAGTACAATAACCTCAGCCGCTGTGACTTTACTCGGACCACTTCCCTCTACAAACACATATATATGTATGTATATATATATATATATTCATGTATTTATGACACGTTTGTCTATCTGCACAATTTTGTCGTACGCGTACTAAAGTCCCGGCACATCCGTATGCATGTATACTGACTACACAAACGTTAAAAGCTACAAATTTAAATGTGTATATACGTGCAATAACACAAGGATATCTGAAGTAGTTGTGTGCACATCTCCGTCATACAGCAAACGTGCGAACGTTCCAGAACAACTCTGTCCACGATCCTAAACGCATGGAAATGGGTTCTCACTCGACAAAGACTGTATCCGACAAAATATCATACGTCTCCTAGTGCGCACCACTAGGTCGACGTACAGCATTTCACATATATGGACATTTATACCGGATCCTGGTTCGTACGCGCCCAGCGAAGACACCCCGTATGCACTGTATACCCGGATAGGAAGTGGAGGTCCTGCGCACCCTCGTTTGTGTGAGACCGTTGAATCCTTTCATGTGGACACAACCTACTGTTTCTTCACTCTCTGCTTCTAGACAGATGGGGGCACCGTCTCTCTGTCTACATACGTGTGTGCGGAGGCCGTTTTGCGACAAGACGCACGTCGTTGCCACACGGAGCATTTCGATTCCCGCTGAGTTCCCCCGATAGTACTTCCTCAATAGAACCGTTGTACCCTACATACCCTTCTGTGTCTTTTCCTGCCTCCTCGTTGTTTACTTCCACTCAACTTGCTTTTTTTTCTCTCTTCCCTCCTCCTTCCCCTTTTGCTTTTCTCCTTTCTTACCGTTATTGTGCCTCTTCTGCTTTTCTCTAGTGTGCGGCTCTACTTCGTCTTCTGTTCTTTTGCTCCGAGTTCCCTGTTGCTTCACCTTCGTCTTTTGCTCCTACTCCTCCCTCCGTAGTTCCCGGCTGTTTCGTTTTTTTGTCTGGATTTTTAAAAGCATTTTGCTTGTTACGAAAAGGTTTCTGGTACAGTCTACCTCTTTTTTTTCATAGTTCTGTGTGTGTATACAAAAAGCAGCGACAGGTGTACAGGCGTGTGTAGGCATGAACATATGAAAAGCCAGTGAAGATGGAGAATGGAGGTAGCAGACAGCATTTCTGTCTTCCGTCCCCCTCTCCAGATGTCCGTTTCCCTTCGGTGGGGACTGACGAAGAAACAAGTCTGTCAACAGCGGAGCGGCACCTGTTTTGCTACTCCGCCTCTACTGTGAAGGAAAGACTGAGGCGGCGAGAGAGACGAAGAAGGAAAGGAAGACATAGCAGAGATCACAGCGTTAGCGAGAGCAGAGAGAGCGGAAGCGGAAGGATGTGTTTTTCCGACACGTGTGAATTTGAGGATACCGTACGGCATCGAAGACGCAGACCCTCCTTTTCTTCGTGGACAGAGGTAGAAGAAAGGAGACGAGAAAGGGTCAGCGACGAGGTGCCACCTGCAATCGTAGCGGGAATGCGGATACCAGTTGTAGCCGCAAAAGGAGGAAGACGTGGAGCGGCGACAGGAAGAATTAAAAGGGAATATCAAGGAGCAGCAACAACAGAGCAGGCGGGGGATGCAACAAGAAAAAAGGGGCTGATCGCAGAGGGAAATAATGATTGCAGTTGCTGGAACGCAGCCACAAACCTTTCCCATCCGCTACATTTGTCTTCGTCGACTAAAGAATCTTCGGAAGAAAACATAGAACATGACTCGCCGTCAGCAGCTGCACGACAGGCCCAGGTGAGAAGGACGCGGCAGAGGATGACAAAGCAGCAACATGATGACAAGCCGGTTGGCGTAGCAGCAGCGGAGGCTCTGAAAGAAAGTGGTGGTTTCTTGTCTGGGCAAAATACCGCCCGCACCACCCCAAGAGGAAGGAGAAGCGGATCTGACAGAAGGAGATGCCGGAGCTTGCCAAGGACGGCAGAGTGGCTGCGCGACGTTGCCGCAACCTGTAAGATGCAAGCAAGGCAAGTGGGAGCGCGAACTCAGAACCTGCAGCGGCGGCAGCAGAGGCGGCAGGAGAAGGGTGAGGAGGAAGAGTACTGTAGAACGCGGACCCCGCCGCCCCGGAGACAGTCACGCAAGCAGACGGAAGCACAGCTGAAACAGCTGAGTTTAGCGTTGCAGCAGGAAGGACAGCAACAAGCGCACGGCGTGGCTGACGGCGATCTCCTGGACTTGGATGGAGGACAGCAGGTGACGGAGGAAGAGGGCGGAACCTCCACCGACGAAAGTTCGTTACTGCTGCAAGATGATGATGCCTGGTGGCAACTTCAATATTTTCGAGACGAACGAGCAGCAGAGCAGTTTTCCCCAGCTGCTGGTGCTGCGAAAAGCAGCTCTCCGGTAAACTCCAATCTGTGTTCTCCTTCCGCTGGCTCACCTGCGGCTGCTGGCGCTGCGTGCAGCTCTCCCTCGTCTTCCCCAGCTTCGCCCTCCCTCGCCCACATAGCCCCCTCCCCATCTGCTGCTCCGTCGCGTCCCCCTGTACGTCCTTCTGGTGACGGTTCTGCCGCGTGCGAGGCAAAATCTTCATGCCAGTTGCCCTTGCTTTCTCCGGTGGCGCCTCCTACATCTCTGCGAAGTGGCGCCTCCAACGCCGTCTGTAGACTTTGCTCTTCTTCCCGTCCAGCTGCTGCAGCTGCCGATGTCTCTCCTCCTGCTGTCGCTTCGGGAACCAATGGAGTTCTTTGGACTGCAACTCACGCTGTTCCTGCAGCTGCTTGCGGCTCTGCTGCTGTCAGTGCTTCTTCCAGTCACCCGTCGCTGCCCTCTTCCCCTTCCGCAGCAGACGCAACACAACCGACGACTTCCGCCCCCCCGCCTGCCAGTTTCGCTGCATTTCTCCAGCAGCCTGCCACTAATTGTTGCCGCTGCAGTTCTCCGTTCTTCGCCGGTTTTGCTTCCTGTTCCTCTCGTCGTCCACTTTGGTTACCTCTTCTCCCCGCGTCTGCTGCGGCTGGAAAGCCAGAGTCCACATCGTTTCCTGCTCTTGCTACAGCCGGATCTTCCTTTCCAAATTCGTCGCCACTTCCTGTTGCTGTTGCCGCTGTCCCTCCCATTGCAAGCGCAGTAGCCGCTTCGCCCACGACCTTTGCTGTTTCTTCCGCCCCCTGTTCTCCTCGGCCGACTACGCGGGGAGCTCGTGTCCCTGCTGCTATTGCTGCCTCTCTTTCAGCTGCTTCCTTCGCTGCGTTGGATCCGCTACGGGCCCCTAGTGCTTCGCCAAATTCTGCTACTCCTCCTGTCTCCCCCCCTACGCGTTTTTCTCCGTCGTCTGCTTGTACTCTCCCTCCAGTATGTTGTGATCTGCCTATTCCAACGCTAATCTCGTCGCGACGCTCCTCTTCCTCGTTTTCTCCGTCGGCTCCTGCTCCTTCGACCGCTTCAGCCTCCGCCTCCTCCTCCTCCACGCCTGCTGCTGCTGCTACTCCGTATCCTCTGTTCCCCCCCACCTCTTCGCTCCCTGCTCTTGACCGAATCCGCACTCTTGTGCGTGTGCGGCCATTGCAGCAGGAGGAACAGAGCGGCTCGCTGTCGTTTCAGGTATCATCAGACACGCGCATACGAATTCAGGACGTGCAACAGCAGCAGGGTGTGGGCAGCCACGACTACGTTTTCGATGTTGACAAAGTCTTTGGACCGGAAGCCACGCAGGAAGAAGTTTGGCAACACGTTGCTGCATGCGTCGAAAAAGCGGTGGACGGCTACAACTGCACTATTTTTGCCCACGGCCAGACCGGCACTGGAAAGACCTACACCATGCTGGGTTCCGACGTCATGGAGGGATGCAGCAGCTGCGACGCCTCTGCTTCTGCGGCGCCTCCTCCTGCCACGGCCGCAGCTGCTGCGAAAAACCACCCCACAAATATCTCCAACGACTTCAAAGGGCTTAAACCCCTGCAGCGGCTGCAGCGACTTCGGAAAAAGTACCAGCAACTCGCTAAGTACGTGACCGTCTGCAACGAGTTTCGTCTCCACCGCTGCTGCGGGACAGGACTGTGTGCTTCCTCTGTGTGTGTGTGCGCGAACGTGTGCAACTAATTGTAAACGGAAGAGAGAGACAAGACAAGTCTATGTAAGGACAGCTTGTGGAGAATGCATGCTTGTACACAGGCTCCACGCCTGAGTGAGGACGTGCACGTGGACCGACTTGTTGTGTACACACGAGTTACAAAGGTACCTATATATACAGGAATATAAGTACGTACAAACACCGCACAGACCTGCATTACGCAGAGTCGTAAACACCTGCACGATATATTACGGAGGCAGACCAGTGTATGCACGACACGTCTTCCACAACGTGTGTGTGGAATACTGTGTGTATGCCCGTCTCTCTCTGCAAACAAGGAAAGAAAAAAATTTCTGGGTCCTACGTACACATAAACAACCAAGTAGAACAGTCGAGAGTTACACCAAAATAGAGAGCCTTGTGGTGCGTTCTGTGTGCGCGCAAGAGAGCGGGGTTATCGCTATGTCAAGCGTTGTATATTTATTCAAGCAACCAGAGCGCGGCGTACGGCAGACATGCGTATTCGCTTGGGGTCGGCTTGGGTCTCTGTACACAAGCGTCGCCAGAAACAGAGATCCGTATGCCGTGTGATGAACACACACAGTTGTTTGCGTATCTTGCACCTCCTCATTGCCCTGCCTCGTGAGAAGTGCGCCTGCAAGGAAGAGAGAACTCGTTCGCCTGATGTGTAATAATGTCCACTGCAGGTGCATCCCCGAGCTTATGAAGTCTGCCTCTCGGGGCATAATTCCTCGTGCCTGCGAACTGATATTTGAGCAGTAAGAGGAAACAGGGAAGAAGCGACAGAACACAGAGACGTTCTAGTCACACAAAAAACGTCTCCAACACTGCAAAGCCTTGCTTTTCCCTACCTCCGGATCTCTCTTTTTGCCTTTCGCGACCTGCGAGTCACACATCAGTCGCAGGCGCACACAGCCGTGCACCTACACAGACTCACGTGTGGAGGCTAGTGCGACTCGTGCGGGGAGCACCCGTAGACAGACAGTGGACCACATCACAGAGAAATCGGCAGAAGCGTCTCACACAGAGATTCATGCATGGACGTACGGCGAAACAAGGTCCGCTTGAGATACACAGATTCGTCCTCGGCGCCTGCACTTGTGTGGGTAGCGCATTTTGTGGGCATACTGTTGCCAGGGATTTCTCCTTATGTGGGTGGTGTAGAAGAGCAGCAGCGGAGTTTCAGATACAAGTGTCACGGCGCGTATCCAGACGGCTACAACACACATGCTGTCGAGTTGCTCGAGGAAAGCTGCTGCGCCACGGCACCTGTGCGGACGGGCCAGTGGTCCGCGCCTGCAAAAAGCCCTGCAACAGTTGTTTCACTTGAATCAGAGCTATTAAGACGTATGCTGTCTGCCGAGATATGTACAAGCGTATAATTATACACGCAGAAAGGGAGGCATGCAACGTCTACTCTTCTAGACACATTACTGCTTCTACGTATCCACGCGAGGAACGAGGCACACGGTTCGTGCAAACATATATATATATATATATGTATTCACGTAGTTGTGGAAATGTATCTATATGCGATTTGTGTATACATACAAATTGACGGACGCCTATCTGTTACAGGCATGCACTATATTACGTAGATCCCCTGTGTCTAAGAGATGTGTGTGTGGAAGCCGAGGGTAGACACGTAGGTGCCTTCTGTAGATGGATCTATTTCTGGGAATTTGTGCGAAGGGATCTGCACTTGTCCGGTGCAGAGACACACGTGTTGCCCGTGCATGTATATTCAAGGCGATTGTCGGTGAGCTGCTGATGGAAGAGAAAACGCAGAAATACGGGATGGTGCAGCAGCGACATGATGGGGACACAGGAGGAGGAAGAAGAGGAGCAGGAGGAGCTCAGGAGCTTCGCTACTGTCCCTACACCTCTACCCACCAGATGCCTCCTTATATACACATGTGTCTGCATGTATCTTTGTGCGCGTCTAAATACGTGGACACACAGCGTTAAGAAGAAACGCAAGCCAACTCATGTACACGCTCAGCAAATCGATCCTAAGAGGTGTGCGCCGACGGTGTCCAACAACCTTCAGTATATAGTGGCGAACACGCAAAGGAAGTGTGTGTGTACACATGCATGTATATATATATATATACGTATTTATACGTGTAGATATCCTCTCTATATACGCACATGTAGGTATATGTGCTGGGGCTAACTCTATCTACCTTTCTCTTCGAAGTAGTTACATATGTGGTTGTCGTGTCGCTTTGTCTTTCTGTCTGTATCTCTCTCTCTACATACCTATATCTTTGTATCTATCTACACTTATACGTAAATATATATGTTTACGTATAAGTTGTGTACCTGGTGGTCTTGCCGGGCTTCTCTGTGACCATGCAGAATAAAGCACACATACGGGGAGGATCTGCAAGGAGTGAAAGTTTTTGCCTCGTACATCCAAATTTACAACGAGAAACTCATAGATCTACTCGCGGTATGTCCCACCTTCTAGTTCTGCCGCTGCTGCGCACCTCTGGCACTGCTGCTGAAGAGGTGGTTGCTTCTGCTGTTCCTGCATTTTATTCTACTGCTGCTGTCCGTGCGCCTGCCAGTGAGCCGCGTTGTGTCCACCGCAGCTGCTGCGTAAGTTCGCTCCTGCTGCTGTTGCTCCTTGCGTGCACAGCAGCTGGCACTACAGCAGCGCATACCCGCAGAGGTGCAGATGCTTCTGTTGCCCAACTCACATCGTCTAGTGTGGGAGCAAGACGGTTCCCTGCGGCAAGATTTGCTGTGGTTGGCACACGGTGTTGCTGGCTTCCCAGCGATCTGCTGCTGTGCCCTTGCTGGTGGACAGAAGTTCCATCAATGCTGCGACACGCCTCTGTCGCTTCGAATGACCTGGACGTGCCGTTGCATAAGACATAGGTATGTATACGTAACCTTTGATAATACTACATATATATACACGTTTACATGTCTTTGGACATACATATATATATATATATATACATATGTCTACGTACGTGTGTCCACGTAGGTGTTCGTGCTGTACCCGCACACAGACTTAAACACATACCGTCTGACAAGCTGAGCACTTTAGCCGCCAATGCATCCACACTTTTTCACCAGAATTTTACTCAGCTTTTACGTGCCAGTCGACCTCTATATACAGCCGGCGGGTACTTGATCGTGTGTGCCAGACAGCGCACGTATATCCATACACACAAACACACACACACACACACACACACACACACACACACGCACACACACATGTGTATACGGATATGTGCCAGATGCGCTCCGCTCACGTGTACGTAAGCTGAGAGGTCTGCATATACGCTGCGCAAGCGTGTAGGGATTGCTTCATAATGTACAAGTTTATGCTGCGCTGCTGTCCAAACACTTGGTGAGGTGTAGATACACGGGTCGGGTGGACTGGACATACACCCCACAGTGCATGCTGCATGCATGCGAGTGGGTCTATGCATGTGAGGGTGAGTCTGTACATGCAGTCAGGAATTTGGTCTGTCCGCGTACCGTCTCGCTTCTCTGATACTGCGTGTGCTGCACCCCGTAGTCTTAGACAAGGCCGTCTGAGACCACGCATCCTCCTGTGTATCGACCGCTACACAAACTTGTATCAACCCAGGTTTCTATCTGTACACCGACCTACACACTCTCGTGTGTGCTGCTGCGTCTAGCTGCGCCTGAGAGAAGCGGTTTTGGGGCGGCTTTAGCTGGTAAATGCAGTGTACGTACACTTCAACGTTTGGGGGCACACCCGTACCTTCGGTCAAAGGGCTTTTCAGACAGTCCTGTCTGTTCGCCGGCAAAAGTGCTGACTGCAAGCGAAGTTTGCGAGTTCGCTGCGGACACGTCCACCAAGAATTTGTATTTGTGCGTGCCGGGGGCCAGGAATCAGTCAGCCGTCGTATGCGTAAGACTGAGGCGGGTAGAATCCCACACGGACGTATAGACTTGCACAGAGAACGTGTCTGCACACGTCGTGTGTACGAACACCGGATGGCGGACTGGCGCAGGTACGAGGCCGAACGAGGTGCCGAGTAGGGCACGCAGGGCGTCATGCACTTGACTTCACCGTTCTGCCTAGTTGCTGTGCTGTACGGTCAGTCGAAATGCCGTCATCCGCCTTGCTGTTGCTGCTGCTGTTTCTCTGCGCTGCTGCTGCAGCCACCCGATGCTCCCGCGTCTCCGCCTCTATCACTTGTCACCGACCCACAGAATCCCAGCTCAGTTGTCGTGAAGGTGAGCGCGTGGCAGCGACGCGAACGCAACAGCAGGAGGGGAGGCAGTCGCCGCGAAGGGTAGACCAATTCTAACATGCTAAGATTGTCGTGCAGCAGCAGTCGGCACAGCAGCAGGCATGGATGGAACTTAAAGATACCCCAAGGGCGACGGTGTTGAGTGATTCCAGAACAGCACCACGGGTAGGGAAACGACGGTAGAAACGGTGGAACGAGCATAAGGACGATTCCTGAGTATCAGTAACACCGCGGGAGTCAAGTGGGACATCAGCTACAATGTATGTTCGTGTGCCTCCTAGCAACAAAATTTCCTTGCACTCTAAACACAGAACAGCCACAGCCCCATCTGCCACGGCCACATATAATACGCTGCAGCGAATGTAGTAGCCATGTTGCAATGCTTGCCTCTGTGCTTTCTTGCTTCGTAGATGCGGCCTGGGGGACAACACCAGTATGTACAGCGTTCTGCTTTCCTTTTCGCTTTGACGTTGCTCACGTATTGGCTTCTGCACCACCTGCTTGTGTGTCAGTTCGTCTTACTGTCACCTCCCCTTTCTCCGCTGCATTTTCTGCTGTTGCGTCTTCTTGTCTCGCTGCTCAGGCGTCAGACACACGCGCATCATCCGCTTCTCCCCGCCGCGACTCTGTGTCTGTGCATGCTCTCGGGGCTGTTTTTCCACTCGCTGCTGCTGCATCTGATGCATCTGTGCAAGCGATGGGGGACAGCCAGTGCGTGCATGCAGGAGCAGGTAGTGCGGTGCCGCTGCTACTGCTGTTGCTTCCCGATTGCAAAAAGGGGACAGCTGCAGATCTGTTGGGCCTGCTGTTCCGTATCGGCGTCGGTTGAAGTCTTTCAGCTTGGTTGCCGGCACCTCTCGTAGACACGTCTTGTATGTCTCCGTCTGCCTCTGGCGTTGTTCCTTTTCTGCTGCTATCTCCCGCGTGCTGCTCCTGCTGCTACTGGTCGCGTGCTTGCGCTGGAGAGTGCCTTACTGCCGTCGCTGCTGCTGCCGCTGTGCCGCTCTTTTCCAGGGTCTGCAGCTGTTTGAAGTGCGATCCTCGAGCGAGCTCTTGCAGCTGCTGTTAGAAGGAACGCTCAACCGCGTGTTCAGAGCGACGGGCCAAAACGGCATGAGCAGCAGGTCACACGCAATTTTTCAGGTGGAGATCCGTCGAACGGTGATACACGAGCAGCAGCATTGCGTCAAGACGTCCAGACTCATTCTCGTAGACCTTGCAGGTGAGGAGAGGTGAGGGACAGGAGAAAACGTTGAACGGCGCGGGAAGAAAAAGAAAAGAGAGAAAGGGACGAGAAGGGGAAAGGCGAGTGGCAGAAGGAGAGAGACAGGAAAAAGGAAATAGAGGAAACGAGAGACCCAAAAGTAAAAGGGATTTGGGGAGCAGAAGAAGAAGCATAAAGAGTAGGGGGCCACAAGGGAGCAAAGAGCGTGAAGCACGCTGGACGTCCGCAGACCGCGTACTGGCTACGGAGGAGAAGAAGAAGGACGCAAAGGAGATGGGGATGAAGAAGCAAACGTGGCAAGGCAGAAGGAGAAAACTGAACGAGAAAGGCTACGGAGTACAGAAAAGGCACATAATCCGCGAGGGACGAAATAAGCGAGGACAAAAGACCGAAGAGAAACGGCAGAACAAGCGCGCTTCGGGGGGAAGGGAGCGGATACGAGAGAGTACAGGAGAGGGGAAAGGAAAAGGAGGAACACAGAAAGTGATGGGAAGAAAATATCGTAGAAACGCAACAAGGAAAAAGGGTGACACTAAGAGGCGGGTGAAAGAGAAGAAAGGGGAAAGGAAAGGGTTACAAGAGATGATGGTGGGAGAAGAAACAGCAAAGAAGAGACGACGTGAGGAGAGAAAGATTTACGAGTGACAAAGCGAGAGGAAAGGAAAGGAAGAGAGAAGGAAAGGAAAAGAGCCCGCAGTGAAAAAAGAAGAAAGGAGAAGACAGAACAGGTATAGACGAGCAACGGGAAGGGATAGAGAGTTGAAAACTGCAGGCAAAGACAACACCAAAAGGCTGCGAAACGAAAGAAGAAATCAGAAGAAGAGAGAGGTAGGGAAGGTGGGTGAAGATGGGGGAAGAAGGAACGAGGAAGACCGGCGTACGATGAAAAGAGGCAGCAAATGGAGGAAGTAGAGAAGGACGAGAAGAAGGGATAGAGGACCCGGCAATCAAATAAGAGGATATCTCAATCTACACCAAGATGTGTATCGGTACGTGCGTACATTTACATGGAGTGTGTATACGAAGACGCACGTGTGGCCCTGCTTGTCTGTTCTAAGACCCCTGCGTGTCCGCGGCTCATGTGTGGGGGCAGGAAACGAACGCTGTGAAGGCACGCGGGCAGCCGAGAAGACGCATATGGCCGAGATGGGGGCTATCAATCGCAGCCTGTCAATCCTCACGCTCTGCATTCAACAACTCGCACGAGTAAGCAGCACCCGCAACGGACGGATATACTCTACAGAAAAGGAGCCGGAGCAGCCGCTCTATCAGCTGCTGCAGCAAACGCTGTAGCACGAGCCCCAACTGCAACAGCAGCAGCATAGCAGTCAGCAGCGATATCAGCCGCAGCGACAGCAGCTGCAGCGACAGCAGCTCCAGTGCAGCAGCAGAGCAGGTTGGTTCGTATGCTGCAGAGGCCTCCGTGTCGTGGAATTGCTGCTTCTATCTTCTGTTTGACTCGGTTTTACGCCCTGCGTTTCTTCACTTCTGCAAATGCTTTCTTGCTCGCCCGCAACTTCCTGGCTTCCCTTTCACACCTAGACATAATACGTGGACAACCCCCCGTTTGCTGGCGTCTGTGTTTCCTGTTCCCATGCCTGAACAGACACACATGTGTGGACTCATCAATATTTTGTATAGATGGCAGCGCGCACATTGTCCACACGTGTTTATCTGAACATACGTACCTACAAAGCAAAGTTCTACTGGAGCCGAGCAAAAGTTTTGTTTTACGCTGCTTCCACCTGTGAGGCTGCTGCCGCGTGAGTTCTATCCTGCTGCCGCTGCTGGTACTGTCAGAGTGCACCGCTGCTGCTGTCGCTGCACCTGCTGTTGTAGCTGCTGCTGCTGCTGCCGCTGCGACTGCTGCTGTGGCTACTCTTACCGGTTTGACTGCTGCCCTGTTGTTGGTTCGCCGTGTTCGGTGTTTCTTGCAGGGAGAGAGAGTCGTCTCTTTCCGTTCTTCGAACTTGACACGGCTGCTGCGCGAGTCGCTCGGCGGTCGCTGCTGGACTATCTTCATCTGCACGGTCACTCCTGCTGCGCTTTGCATGCGCGAGACTCTTGCGACGTTGCGTCTAGCTGTGCGTGCGAAGAACGTGAAGGTGGTTGCGAAGCTGAACGAGCCAGCGGAGGCGGCAACAGCAGCATCCAGCGGCGCAGCAGCAGGAGCAGGAGAAGCAGCAGCAGGTGCGTGGGGAGCTTCAGCAGCAGGAGGAACAACAAAGGCCTTGCAAGAGGAGATCATTTTCTTGAAAAGGATGCTACGGCCTCGCTCTGGAAAGGCAAGAGGTGCTGCTGCTTCTGCTGCCTCTTCTTGCTCTCCCAAAGAGGGAGAAGGAGAAGGAGGGAAGGGCGGAACATCAGCGGCGACAGGTGGGCACAGCTGCGACAGCAGCGACACTGAAGGGAGGAACAACAGCACCGGGGAGTGCCGCAACAGCAGCAGCAGCAATATGGATAGCCCAACAGAGGCGGAGACGACACAGGCAGCCGGTAGTTTGCAATGGAAGGACAAGAGCGTCCGTGTGCTGCGCAAGATCGAGAAAAGCATTCAGCAGCAGCAAGTTCTTGCGTGTCTGCGGCAACTCGCTGCTGTTCACCAGAAGCACCCTGTCTTTCCCTGGGACAGTCTCCTGGCTGCTGCGCGTGCCGCTTCTGCCGAAGGCGACTGCTGCCGCTTCCCAGCAAACAGCGAAGCAGCAGCTGCTGCGGCCACAGAAGAAACCACAGGTCTCTCCGTCTCTGCATCAGCCGAAGAAGGGAAACGAGAGGGCGGGCACCTCACTGTTCTCCCTCAGAGGGACCCTGCATCTGCAAGTAAGTCTCACGTTTTTTTGCAGCGACCGTCCTGCTGCTCGATTCGCCTGCAGTGAGAGGCATCACGGCGATGCTGCTGCTGCTACATCCGGGGATTGCTCCATGTGGGCTCTTCTGCTGCGTGCGGTGGGTCTGCTTGTGTGTGTCCACCCCTGCTGCTGCTACTGCTTGTGGTGTGTGACTCTGCCGACGGGGCTCCTGCTGCTTCGGACGTGAAGCGTTCCTTGCACATGAAGCCCCTCTTCCCTGGTGCACGGCATGTGCACCGGCAATCTGCAGCTGAGGGAGGTCGCAGGACTCCGCAGCAGCACAAACGAGAGGCGCAGCCGCAGAAGGGCAGCTGCAGCAGCAAGCGAACCCCAGTATACAGAGGAGAAGGAAGCGCGGACCGTACAGTGACAAAAAAACTCGCTGCAGCAGCCCCAGCAGCGCAGCGGGAATATTGATACGCACACAGCCTTATATGGAGAACAACGCATTGTCCTGCTGGTGCTGCAGCGTGGCTGAACGTGCAGTGGCAGGAGGGCTTGAAGTGATGCAAGCTGCAGGCAGCTCCAGGAGAGGCTTCAGCAGCTGGCAGAAGAGCAGCTCTCACGCCACACTTACTGTAAAGAGGACGCAGTAAAATTCCGCAATATACATCGGTATCACGTCGTTACGAAATGTAGTGCGGCCACCTAAGGCTAAACATTAGCCATTCCGCCGAAAGGGGATTCTCTCCTTCCACGTCGCCCTGCCACAGCAGGAGTAGCGCCCCCAAGTTGTTGGAAGGCGCAGTTGCTTTCTTGCTGCGTGCAGTGTAGTCGCAGCTGCTGGCGTTGTAGATGTTAGAAGCCACTGCAGTGGCAGAGGAATGAGACAGCAACACCAGAAACGGTGCCACCGTTGCCGCAAGGATTCGCCTAAGGTACAAAGCTCAAAAAAGTGAAGCATCATTCGTTTGCCTGTATATGCTGTTGCTGTATTGATGCCAACGTTCTTGGAGCACAGCTTCTTGCTGAGTCACACACCAACCACCCAAGCTGTGCTGGGATTCTAAAATGTACGCCTGTGCATACGTCAGCGTACTTCCTGCTAATTCGCACTGCCAACGTGCTGTCGCCTTGCCTGCTGCATTTGGGGCAGCTGCCGTCGACGCATCTCCTCTGCTGCTGTCGATTGTGCTGGAGCCACATGCACTTCACTCGCTGCTGCTGCGTTCGTGCGCGTTGGCGACGGCGCCGGTAATTCTCCTGCTGCTGGAACAACAGGAATCAAATCGAGTTGAAGAATCTGCACTTAGGAAGGATGGTTCACCGGAAGGTCTCATGCGCCGCTGGAGCCTCCAAGACGCGTCAGCTGCTGTTGCTGCCCATCCGCAGCGCCCGCTGGTCTCGTCCGAGAGGCAAATATTAGCGACAGGCGACAGCAGCAGGAGTTCAACTCGCGGCAAAGCATGTAGGACGAGGTGAAGCAGGAGGAGAGGCAGCTGCAAAGCACGTAACAGAAGATAAAACAGGAACAGCAGCAGACGCTGCAAACCGTGTAGGAGAAGAGGACGGAGGAGCAGCACCAGCTGCGAAGCATGTAGAAGAGGATGCAGGAGTGGCAGCACCTGCAGAGCACGTTGGGAAAAGTATTGCAGAAAGAGCAACAGCTGCAGCGCATGTAGCGGAAGCCCAAAACGTCGCGGCTGTGGACGTTCTGCGGGTTGCTCCTCTCACTCAAATTCTCCGTCACTTTGGTTATTGCCAGCAGACGGGCATTGGTGCACCCTCTTCGCTGGCTTCTGCTGCTGCTGTGTTTGGGTGCTGCGTTTCTGCAGGGCCGGAGGCGCGTCTTGCTGCTGGACACACTGACACCGCGCCTGCCTGTACGGACACGCGCCACCTCGTGGATTCTCCGCATCAGCAACCGTGCCACCAGCAACAGCAACAGGAACACGCCGAACAGCAGTCGGGACCAGATCTACCTCCTGCGTTGCAGCGCTTGAGGAAGTTGTTGCAGCAGCAGCAACAGCAGCAGGAACAGCTGTCCGGATCAGATCCGCCTGCTGCGTTGCAGCTTTTGAAGAAGTTGCAGCACGAGCAGCAGCAACGGCAGCAGGAACAGCAGTCAGGACAATATCTCCCTCCAGCGTTGCAGCTTTTGAAGAAGTTGCAGCAGCAGCAGCAAGAGCAGCAGGAACAGCAGCCGGGATCAGAAGCTTGTGCACAGCAGCTTTTGAAGAAGCGACTGCAACGGAGACTGGATCTGCAGGCTGCAATGGCATTTGCCGGACCGAGAAGCCCGGCGGAAAAAACAGGTACTGCTCCTCCTGGTGCAGGTGTCTCTGTTCCTCGACAAGCCAAGTTTGTTGCAGAGGAAGCAGCAACCGTCGCTGCTGGCGTTCGGGTGCCGGAGGGGCATGCAGAAAGCAGCAACAGATGCCGTCGGACGCCACCGTCTTTGACAAAAGGCAACTACGCAGCGTTCTCCACAGACGACTCCGCACAAAATAAAGACGGCGGTAGCAACAGCAAAAGAACGGGCTGTGACCCGCTTGTCGCCGGTGGTGATACTGCAGTAGCTGCAGCGCACTTGGTGACTGCTGAGCACCGCTCAGTACCGAGACGAAGAGGCAGCAACAGCAGCGGCAAGCGGCTAACGAGCAACGCTAGCAGCACGGCGTCGGACATAGTCATTCAAACCTGTAAGACCCACCGCCCTTCACTTGCGGCCCCAGGTTTTCGTTTCTTGCTGGTTCCCCTACTCCTGAGTTTTGTACAGCTTGCGGCCGTGCGGCTGCTACTTTCTACGCCTGTTCTCCGCTTGGCGTGTTACAATATCCTGCGTTTGCTGCTTCCGAGAGGCTTGTCTGTACTGCTGCTTGCAGATCGTGTCCCTCGCCTCTCATACGTGCAACGATGCCTGGTTCCCTCTCCCGGGTGCTAGCGTGGACAAGTCTCCTTCAGCATATCATCGTCTTTCTGTCTGCAAGCTCGTATCAGTTTACCAACTATATCTTTGTACGCATCTGCACTGCCACATTCCTCTTCCTCCTTAGATGGAACTGTCTGTGTACTGCCTGCACAGCAGCTACCCCGGTCTCAACAAAAAGCGTTCATACCCACACCCGGAACACAAACCTATACACATACGTATATACACATATATACACAAACCTATATATATATACACCCGTATATGCGTACATATACACACACACACACCCATGTATATATATGTATATATGGAATACTTACCTATATATTTATCTCTATTTATACATATATATGCGTTGTAGCACGTGGTTGATTACACTTACACTAGGGAATACGGATCGTGTGTGACCACGCATGCCTAGAGCTGTTTCAATATACCGAATTTGCGTACACATGTGTACCAGCTTGCATATATATTATTTAAGGAGAAATACATATGTATGCACGTATGCGTATGTACGTATATGTAGAGAGAGAGAGGGGGGGAGAGAGAGATAGAGAGAAACGTGAAAAAGGCGATAGAGAAACGGAGCATTGTCTCTGCAGACAGATGTGAGTGTGCATGTAAAATTGCGTGCATACTGTAGCGTTGGCTATACACAAGAGGGTCGACTCACTCAAGTCCGCTGTAGAAACGTGTCTTCATTATTTGTGTACCGCCCTGTGTTGAGAGACAATAGAGACACTCCACAAGATGTCTGTCTATACATACATATATATATATATACATATATATATATAAGTACGCACGCTCATGCAGATCGAAAGAGAGAGGCGGCGGAAGAGAGAACGTGAGAAGAGAGGACATAGTGTCAGCTGTGTGTATCTGTGTAAGAGCAGTTCTTTGATTAGGAAGCTAGGAATGTCTGGCCAAACTTTCATATGGGAAAACGCAAGATTTAACAGAGTACCAGGCGTGGGGTGCTGACAAAAGTCTTCCCGAACGCCCACGGCGAAGAAGCCACGGGCAAAGAGATGCACTAGCATGCGGGATCAAGGAATTTTCTGGTGTACGTACACCCGTTGATGACGGATAACGGCAGTTTTTTGGTGAAATATCTTTGTTGCTTTGCGACCTCTGCAGGCGACAATTCGTTCTCAGCCAAGCGCAGCAACAGTAGCAGCAGCGAAGACAACGAGAGCGACAGCACCGGAAACTTTAGCGCCGGGACCCGCAACTTGGCTGCTGTAGGAGCTTCTGCAGCTTTTCACGCATCGGAGGGCAGCACAGCCTTCGGCTCGCCTTCTTCCCGCTCGTCGGTCTGCGTGCGCCGCACGCGACGGAGCAGGGACAGCAGCAAGAACCGCAACAGCAGCGGGAGCACACACAACAGCAGGCACAGCAGCAACCGCAGCGCAGAACCAGAAAGCAGTGACGGTGCAGACGTCAGCAGGAGCAGCAGCGGAAGCAGCACGAAGACTATCGCCAGCAGGAAGAGCGGCAGCAGCGACCACAGCCACAATAGCAGTGCCGCATCCCGGTCAAACGAGGACGGAAGCGCCAGAGAAGGAATGAAGAGGAGCGCCTGCAGGAGGAGCAGCCTGAGAGCGAGAAGCGCCAGTGACAGCTGCAGCAGTAGGAGTGGCAGCGAGCTTTCCTGGCTGTGGGACGTCACCGCTACTCGCGGCAAGAAGCAGACGATATGGACAACAGGGCGGGAGAAACCAAGGGATTGCAGCGAGAGCCAGCAGCAGCAACAAGAGAGGCCAGGCAGACGCCGCCAGCAGTACGGAGAGACTGAGACACTGAATAGGTCACTGCAGCAGGAGCGCCTCAGAGAAATCCTCCGCCACAGCCGCTGCCACTGCCGTGGCAGCAGCTCCGGCACTCAACTGGAAAGCAGCAGGAGCAGGAGCATCAGTAGCGGCAGCAGCAGCAGTCAGCGGAGCAGAAAGAGTGGCAGAGCCAGCAGCCTCCGAAGTAGCGGAGACCACGACTTACTACTCAGGAGCTGCAGCTACTGCACCATCATCAGCGACAACAGCAGGAGTAGCAGCGTCGACACAAGCAGCCGCGATAGCAGGACCAACAGCAGCGCGAAAGACAGCAGCAGTACCAGCGAGAACGGAGGCAGCAGCAACAGCAGAAAGAGTAGAAGAAGAAGTTGGCAATATGGTAAGCGAAATTTACCAAAGGAATTCCCGTATAGGTCGACTGTTCTATCATCAGCCGCGGACACACGCTCCCTCCCTGATGCACCGAAAAGCGCAGGACCAGGCGTGTGCTCCTCCTGGTACTACCTCTCCAGCAGCACTAGCGGCAACAGCAACTCGACAACCACGGCGACAGCAGCAGCAAGCAGAGCAGCCGTGAGAGCAAAGAGCAGCAGCAGTGAAAAAGTATGCAGACGGCAGCCTCTATTCGCCGCCCAACAGGAGCAGCTGCGGTTGCATCCCCCGTTGCAGCCCCAGCAGCACACGCAACAACAACAGCGGCAGACAAGAGAGTCACAGCAGCAGCAACAGCAGCACCAGTGCCGCCAGCGTCCTCAGCAACATCTTCTCGAGCAGACGCGGGAGTGTCACGCTCAGAAGCAACAGCAGCAGGGGTACAGGCAGCTAATGGCCGCAGCTGCAGGAGTACCAGCAAGACAAGCACTGCAACGCGAGCAGCAGCAGAAGCTCCAAGACCGACTGCAGGAACATGAACTGCAGCGAGAGCAACAGCTGCGACTCACACGAGCCCTAGGTAATCTAGCCAAGGCTCGAGCAGCAGAGTCGCCTCTTGAGACTGCTGCGGTGCAACGAAAACGCTTTCCCTCCACAACGGCAGGGGCAGCAGCAGCAACCGCAGTAGCAGCACCCGTTACCTTCTCTTCGCTCAAAGAATTTACCACGGTGAACCGAGAATTTGCCGAGCATGCTGCGCCTGCGACCACTTGTACTATTTCGACGTCTAGAAGTCTCCCGTTTCTCTTGCAGCAGCAGCAGATCCAGCAGCTGCAATCCCAGAACCTGCGGCAACCGCGTCCGCAGGGGCTCCGGCAGCTCCAGCAGCCACAGGATCATCAGCTACAGCAGCAGCAGCAGATTTCAGAGCAGCGGCGACTTCAGCAACAACAACAGAAACTGCTGCTGCAACAGCGACACGAGCTCCTGGAACAACGTCAGTATATGCAGCAGCCACAACACGAACGCCAGTTGTCACAGCGGCAGCAGCGTCAGCTCCAGCTGTCACAGCAGCAGCTCCGTCTGCGCCAGCTGCGACTTCTTCAGGAGGGCGGACAGGGGACAATACCAGGGACGCCGTGTGGGACGCCGTGTGTTCCGCACCAAATGCACGCGGGACATCAGAGTGACAGCCGCAGCACACCCCAGATTCCTTCTTATGCGTATGCAGGGGCGGCGGAGGACGATGACGCCTCGCGACTATATTCAACAGCAGCGAGACAGGGCTCTGCAACATCGACCTTCAGGTGTGCGTCTACCGGACCGACAGCAGGTGTAGAGACAGCAAACGTACAGGCGCGGCCCCCTTGTTTCGTTTCTTCTCCTGCCAGGAGCGTCAATCAGGCAGTGCAGACAGCAGCAGAGGCCGTGGCTCTGTACATGAGTGGACGATTGGACTTGCCACAGCGACAGTCCCAACAGCAGCCTGTGGCAACACTGCAGAAGCCGGAGCTGCTGTTGCAGCAAAAGATCCATCAACAGCAGCAAGACCTTCAGCAACTGCATCGACGAACTCGATTTTTCATGCAATCAGAACTCCTGCCTTCGCCACAGGCCGGAGGTGACAGGCTCTGGACGCAGCAGCAGGCGACTCACCGGTTGCTGTCCCCTGACAAACAGCAGCAGCGGGAGCGGCAGGCAAGAAGCCTCCAGCAGCCGACAGTCTGGCAACAGAATAATCAGCAAAAGCAGTACCAGGTCCGTTTGATGCACGGCACCCAGGTTCATCCTGGTTTGCAGCGATACGCAGTGCAGCAGCAGCAGCAGTTCACTCCACACCAGCAGCAACAGCAGGAGCAGCAAGTGCTGCGGCAACGAGACAAGACGCAGCAGCAACCGGCGTTGCAGATGCTGCAGCATCAGTCGCCTCCGCTGGAGTCACCAAAAGAGAGGAGTGAAACGCTGGTATTGCAGCGTTGCATGTCTCAGCAGCAGTCCGCTTCAGAGAGAGAGCTGTTGCTGCGGCATGCAGGCAGCGGTTCGCGTCTCTCTGTAAAGAGCTGCTGCTCCCTTCATACTTCACCCGCAACAATACGGCAGCAGGAGCAGCAGCTGTATGGACAGCGCAGTCCCACTCAAGTACTGCAGTGGCAGGAAGAATACAAATGTCTTGAAAGTGCTGCAGGAGCAGGCGGCTCTCCCAAGACAACACCAGGGTCTGCGCCACTTCTGGGCCCAGCAGGCGCACAAGAAGCAGCAGCAGCAACAGAAGCAAGAGCAGCAGCAACTGCCAGGGCAGTCTCAGCAACACCAGCGCTGGTACCATGCGCCCGCCTGTTCAAAAAACTTCATGGTGGTGAAGCAATAGCAGCAGCAGGGGAGAAGGAGACGCACCCGTGCGAACTGGCAGCTGGCTGCGAGGAATATGACTGCGCGTATGGCTGGTCGGCAAAGGCGACGCCGTCTGCTGCAGCAAATCCGTCAACTACGCTCCGAAGCGGTACACCAGAAACAGCCGGAACGACTGGCACTATGGCAACAGAGATTGTCGCGACACAGCCAGCCACAGTGGCTGGCCCCGCAGCAGCAGCAGGGACAGCAACAGCAAGTCAAGCAGCACTCGCTTGTAGCCGAGAGTCTGAGGCAGCATCTTGCACAGGAATGCCAGGAACAGCAGGTAGTGCAGTGACGACAGACACGGCTACAATGCCCTCTAGGGAATTCTCCTTTTCTCCATTGGCAGCAGGAATTCGTCCCGTTTGTTCTCCTTCGGCGACCAGAGAGACTCCGCAGATGAGCAGGTCGCTCACTTATGTAGAGCCTGCCCTCTCTCCTTCATTCTGGTCGCGTTCTGCCTCTGCAGCTGCAGTGGCGACAGCAAGGACAGCGGTAGCAGCACGAGCGTCAAAGACAAGGGCGGCAGCAGGAACCTTTGCAGAAGCCGTGATGTCGGCGACAGGGTCTGGAGGAGGAGCAGCCACCGAGACACGAGCCATGGGTGCAGAAAAAGATTTGTCGCTTGAAGATTCTGCTTCGCTTCCGTCTTCGACGCCTCCTGACTCGCCTGCTGCTGGTGTTATTGCTCCCCCCGTGCTTCACAGAACTGCTGCAGAAACAGAATACAGAGAAAGACAGAGGCGGCTGCAACAGGCATATGCATCCCCCCTAGCTGCTGCTGCTGGAGGCAGGGGAACGTCTGATTGTGCGGGCGGCGCTCCACCTATCTGTCCTTCTTCTTCCTTTCCTGCTCCTTCTTCCTCTTCTTCTATGTGTGTCTCTACCACGTACTGGCACCCCCCCGCCATCATGTCACCGCAGCAGCAGCAGCGAGAGGAGCGCCTACGGCAGCCGTGGCTGGAGAATCAGAGGCCAATCGTAAGGAAATTTCATCCGCTTCGGCTGCTGCAGCAGCCCCAGTAAATGACGTTCCAGCGCGAACACAAGTAGGGGTTGTAGGTGTAAGAGGAAGGCGACACACCGCCGCGGCGATCAGTACACGCAGCAACAAAACGCGTGCAAGGCTGCGTCCGACACAGGAGTAATGCACACTGCTGCAGCGGCAAAAGGCAGCAGGCAGTGCAACGGCGAGGGAAACAGCCATCTCTATTTGCAGATTCTCCCCTGCTGTAGAGTGGAACCTAACCACTTCGCAAGAGCACCGGCAGAGCAGTCTTTGCAGCAGCGCCGCAGGAGGAACACAGCGCCAGCACAGCGGCAACGCAGTCTGAGGACAGTAGCGACGCAGCAGCAGACGTGCAGCAGCAGACGAGCAGTAGCAGTGTACGGGCACAACACACCAGCTCCGCTGCAGACTGACAGCAAGACAGCAGCAGCAGCGCAGCACCGGCCGCGGAGCACCAGCAGCGCGGCAGCGTGACAACAGGGGTGCAGTAGAAAAACGATGTGTGCGACTCCTGCACTCGTGGTGCGACGCTAGTCCTATGCGAAGAGGGCACTGGAAGGGCTGCTGATGGTGCTTTTTTATGGTAGCACCAGCTGAGGGTGAAGGGGTAAAGAAGCATCGCGAAGACCAGAAGCACTCCTAAAGGCAGCATTCACTTATCGAAAGTAATCCTGCTCACTTCCAGTGCGCAGGCAGCGAAGACACGCCGGAGGCTCCAGGGAAACGTCGCCGCTGCAACGACGCCAAACACCGAGTAGCAGAAGAGGAATACGTCGCTCCACCAACACAGCAGCAGCAACCGCAACAACAGAGGCGTGAAGAGTCCCTGTTACAGCTGCACTATCTGCAGCAGCAGATATGGCAGCAGCACACGGTTACCAGCTGCACATACAGCAGCAAGTGTGGCAGGCGCACGTGTGGCAAGGATCCACGCAGCGGCGACGCACTTAGAAAGACGTGGACAGATAGCGGCTGGGGGGGTGTCACCATCTGCAACAGCATCCTAGCAGCCAAAGCCGATACAACGGCGTGCCGGGGCACTTCACCAACAAAATCTTCACGCCAGAGTCTGACAGAGCAGTGCTGGTCGCAGATTGGTCCACGAGGAAACACCAGCGTGGGGCAAATCTCGGGATCTTCTCATGCAGTTTCGTGAGTCTTTTCTGCGTCTAATGAATGCATGTAGGCGTATTGCTGTGAAGATACGCAGACGCGTCTGCATGTGTTCACCGGTCCTTCCGAGTGATATCCTGAATACAGTCACAAATAAATATTTCTGTTAACGTGTGTATACATATGTGTGTGTATATAGGTTAATAGTGTATGGCATACGAATACGTACACATAATATAGAAATATATCTGTTTATGTGTATGTACGTACGTATATGTGTAGAGGTCGGCAGTCTAAGATTTTACGCGTAGGTATATACTACACATACATCTGTATATGTGTATATACGCATATTTGTAGAGGTCAATAATGTGTGTTTTTTTGAGTGCGTGTGTAAACGGGGATCGAAAGAATAATTCTGTTCTCATGTATATATACACTTGGGGATATAAGTGAATGAAGAGATCTAGGCCAACCGAAAAGTTCCGTTGATGCAGGCAAAAGAACACGGAGAATAGTGCTACTAGCTTCCGCTGCCTGCGTTTTTGTGGGTTGGAAGCGTCCGCGACACATCTTGCTGCCTACCGTTTCAAAAACAGCAGTGACTAGTGCTTCCGCAGAAGACGCATCCTGCTATGGGTGCACTGCTGCTGCTGTCGCACAGCTTCTGCTCCGCGCCTCGTGCAGTTCTCGAGACCCCACCCTACTCGTGTTGCTGCGGCTGACGCTATTGCTGTCGCTGGTGGCGCTGCTGTTGGTGCTGCTGGTAAAGTTGTCCGGGCCGCTGGTGCTGTTCCGCTGTCGTGGCATTCAGTATATAGTGTGTGGCACTGCATCAGAATAGAGGTATGTTGGGAGCCACGCTCTGTTAGCCGTCGTCAACGCGTATTCAAGTCGTCGTTGTAAACTCGCGTGCACAGCTATTACGCAGTTGCGCACGTATACACAGCCCTACACTTAAATACGTATATTTACCTGTACGTATGTGATAACAGAGATCTGTACCCATAACTGAATTTGTTTGCTTTCCAAGAGCTGCTCAATGGCATGATGCTGGACACCTGACAAAAGCGGCCGCATACGCTGCCGCATTTTCTCCTCTCCTTGCGTCCCTGGTGTTGCTACTGAAGGAAGCACACTGCGCAGCCAGGCATACTAACGACCGTGTAACTGCCGCCTCCTAGTACGCTTTGATAAGCGCATTCAATAGGAATTTTTGCTTGCGTATAGACGGATACGTGATATATATTTATACACACAATACACACGTGCGTATACAGCGCGTACATCAGTTTATACAGGGACACAAATATGTATACACGCGTGCATGTGATCAATTATGTTGTGTATGGAAAGTTCGTTCTTTTCAGGCAGTGAGGTGCGCAATGGCGCAGAGTGCATTCTCTCTATCGTCCTTATCTCACGGCGCACCTCTAATAAGTTCGTGTTGGCGTCCTCGTGTTACATCCCCCTTTCTTTCGTACCACTTTTATAGGAATATATAGGAAGGTGTATGAGCAGAACAATTTGCAGTATTTTTCACATTTCCGCCTCTCTGGGCAAGCATATATAGACGTCTGCACAGATCTTCAAAGCACGGGTGCACGCACTTCCTAGAACACCTGTCTATATCTGCAGTTGAGTACGCGCGTACTTCAAATTGTCCTGCTTTATACATATGCCTACATAGGAATATGTGTTGCGGGCACACGCTCACGCGGTGTCGTGCTTAAAGAGAGGAGTGACGTGGCTGTCGTAATCCGTTTAATCAAAAGTAACCAATTCCACGATGTCAGGTGTCACAGGAGGCACGCATGGCCGCTACACCGCGGACACGAACGTCGTGTCTACACACTCGCAGCAAAACAATTGCCTCCGTTGGAGGCCTACGGCTGGACAAGGACAGAAACAAGCGGCGCTGGAATAGTTTTGCGCAACATGAAAGCTGTAATTCTTTCTTCCTTCCGCAGTCTTTTTCTGACGTCACGCTTGCGAGAAGGGCACACGAGATCGTCTGGTCACAGGTCGGAACCGGCGATTATGAGGAGGGCGCACGTGGTGTCTGTGCATCAATTAGATAGGAAATTAGCGTCTTCGAGAGTTACGGCGAAGGACATTTCTGAGTTATTGCCCACGCTGTGAAGTGTTGCTCATTTTTCAGCGTAGCCTTCATTCATACATGTAGGTGTCAAGGGGGAGTAAGAGGCAGCGAGAGAAGTACACATAGTTGTACTTATTCATCTGTCTGTTTACTATCCGTCTCTATGTAGAGAAAGAAGGATACACGCCTAGTGATACGCAGACAGCGGAAGACAGAAAGACACGGATACCGGTGTGCGTATGCAGAAGGAGATCAATTCGAAGGGTTCTTCGACTGTGATGTATCTAGACGCAGTAGTGGAACCGCGTGCTGTGGGCGTACGTGGTAGTTTTGTATGGGTACGTAGTCCTTGAACGATGCTATGCGTATTGTATAAAACGGGAGGGCATACGTATTCACAAAGCAGCTCAGCTCTGTCCTAACTATATATATTTGATGAAATCAGATGTACACTCCTAGCCAGTTCTGTCGTGCTGCCGGCTGTCACAGGCCATTGAGGAAAACCACTTTTACAGAGTTGGTAAACGGCGTCCGTGACCTCTTGTTAGGTAGAGGCAAGTTAATTGATGGCATTTTGTCTACGGCTATACATAGACGTATATACACGTGCTTATGCATATGTGTATATATATATATATATATATGTATATGTAGAACCGTTTCAATGCACGTCTGACACGCCGGATGCTCAGGAAAGCAGTAGCTGCCACCTGATGTTCTTACGTATATACGTATATATATTTGCGTAGAACTTGACAGGGTGTAGGAGATCTGACTTACGTATCCAGCAACGTATCAATTGCAGCCGTCCGCCTGCCTACCGAATTACACACAAACGCGCAAGGTGGGTGTCTAAGAAATTACATGGAGCGACCTACCCAGAGACTCTTACGCTGCAACGGGGCCTTTCACTGTGTCGGTCTTTACTGTTGCAGAGGGTGTCTGCATGAAATCAACAGTCTCTAGTGCAGGCAGAGCACGAAGGGTCGCATATATGCGAGGAACCGCTGAAGAGAGGAAGCAGCACATGTAGGCAATACCAGCAGACTACCATATAGAAGGCATTTTGCTTATCTTTTTTTTCAGTCGTTTATCGGTAAACGTCTCTCTGTCGAGATATATTATACATATATCTGTAGAAAGATACACACGCAGGCTTCTACCTGCTCGTATACAGACACATCTGCACTATCGTACGGGGTGTGCTGCCGCCCAGACGCGCGTCTGTTCTCTGTCAATAAGCGGAGACACACTTGTGTAGGAGGTCCTCTGACTAGGGAATTCCGAGTTCATGATTCAGTAGAGCCGTTCCACCCTTTTTCATACGTGTGTATATCCACACTTCTCCGGATGCAGCAACACGTGTGTGCGGTCCTTCCAAAAACCAATGTTTGGTCGCTCTAGGAGCGTTTGCATCCATTTGGGCGCCACAACTGTGAACGCCGCTCCGTTTTTCTAAGTTAAACCGGATGCATCGTGCATATACATATATATCACATACGCGGTTATGAAGTGACACAAAAATGTGGTCGTCCAGATTGAGAACCTTTAGACAAGCTCTGACCATAGTGTCTGCTCTCTCTGTGCTCCACGCTAGGTTTAAACCGCCAACTATATCTACACACATACACACGAATATAGTTGTCGTGAAGACCTACACGTGTCTACACCTTTGTTTCTACGTGTAGGTAAGTGAACGTGTGGTTAGAATCAGAGGAGATGACGACTCACTCTACTCCTCGAAGACACCGGCGCAGTCAAGCGTATCTACAGCTGCGCAGCATCTACATGGAGAAATAGACACAGCTATCCTGACATATTGTGGCTTCGCACGTGGTTAGGACCGACGAACAAACCTACATCCAAGCGTCGTATGTGCACCATATATGTGCGTACGCACATACACACATGTCGTGGCTGGGCACTGGCGTCCGAAACATACAATTAGATTCATATTTGCAGTTGCAAAGTACGAGGGTAGCGTGGATGGTGCTGCCTGATGAGTACAGAGCATATGTGCAGCTGCGTGTAGACGTATGCAGCTCGATTCACTTTGCACTTGGGGAGCACGTAGGCAGTGTGCATATCGCTACGTGCGTATTGAGGGTGCCTCCGGGTACCCTCACCCAGGCACGATCGTAGATACGTGCTGCAATTCCTGTTTTCTCCATCAACTGCTATGGTGCCTCATTTTCAACCTTCTCACTTTGGCGATTCCACACAGTAGAGGAGTCTAGTGCAAGGCTCGTAGCCCCCCCCTTGCATCCTACTTACGCTGGCAGTGGAACCTTTTGTACACGTTCACGATGCACGGAATATCGCCTCTTTGTCGCCGGCCGACAGAAGCAGCCGGACTGTGTTTGCCCACTCCAACAAGGTGGTTTCCCTACGTTACTCTGTTCATCCTCTCGCTGCAAGTTCTATCCCACTTTCAGACTCATCTGCGTCTACCGCGAGACCGCGTTCCGTCGTTTGTTACGTCAGTACTTGATACTGCAGCGGCTGCTCGTGCGCTCCACTTGCGCGTCTTGCACTCCTCTTGCTGCGAGGGCCACGATTATAACGCGCATTGCTGCTTAATGGCTAATTCCGCATCTTTGCCGTTCGCTGCGTGTCTACGTATCGCTGGTGCTGCTACTGATACATCTATAGTCCTCTGTGGGCGGCTGCTCCGGCTGTTGCTGCCACGGTGCGTTCTCCTTGTGCCTGCTGCTGCTGCTTCTGCTTTGCCCCCTAATTTTTGGGCGTTTGCCTTCGCTGTTGGTTTCGTTTGGTTGCTGCTTTCGTCGCTTCTACTGCTGCTGCTGTGGCTGGAAGTGCTGACTGGGCTGGTGCCCGCACTACCGTGGCAGATGCTGGTAGAGCATCTGCGGCTCCTGCTTCATCGGCTTGGGTGCGCATCGGTTTCTCCTACTGCTGCTGCTGCTGCTGCTTGTACCAGTGTGGCTCTCACTTCTCGTGGTGTTGCTCTGATCCTTCCGCGTCCTTTTAACCCTGCTGTTTGACACGCTGGTTCTTCCGCTGGCTGCCGCACCCCGTCTTGCGATTGCTGCCTGCAGTGTGCTGCTGCAGGCAGTCCTGCTGCTCGCACTAGTGGTGGTGGTACTGCTGCTGCTGGCGCTTCAGGTGCTGCTGGTGCCTCAGCTGCTGCTGGTGCTTCAGCTGCTGCTGCTGCTGCTGCCTCAGCTCAGCTGCTGTTGCTTCTGCTGCGGCGGGTGCAGCTACTGTTGCCGCTGATGGTGCGCACGGTCCTGCTGTTGCCACGCCTGGGGCCCGGGCTTCTCTCTGCCGCGCTCGGCTTGTCACTCGGTTTGAAGGACCCGTACAGAGAAATCAAAACAGCTCTGTCACCCGAAACTTCATACGGTAGAGTCACAGGAGTTCTCCTCTCTTTATCTTCGACCTTTTGATCGTACCGCTCGCACACGCGGGTGTCCAAGCGGTGACTCCTTCTCTTTTCTCCCCGCCCGGAGTTCGTCCTCTGCTTGGCAGCTACGCATTATGCGGTTTGTAGCCGCCTCTGGCGTCTGTACCAGGGGAACACACGAGCTTTTCGCTGTCGTGCATTCTTGTTGACGAGTCACGCGTTGTTATCGAGGAAGGGGCCACATCGACTACGCAAACACACGGGGAGTGAGTTTGAGTATCCACGTTGACCCGCGCGCGTACCTTCTGCAGCTGCGTCAGTCGTTCCGCTTTTTCCTTTCCCTCTGCCACGCGCTCTACCATTCTGTGTCGCTTCACTTATAGAGATACATATGCCGTCGTTTGGACCCTAAACACACATATATGCTATGTTGGTGTGCACCAACAACTACGTTGAATGGCCTTCTTGCTCCTGTGCGGACTATACGGCAACCCGGTGTGGCTCCCAATATCGGTGCAAAATTTTCGTCGTGTTCTCTCGGTCCCACTTTTTCCCGCTGCGTGTACATCCCCAGTGCATCTTTGTGCAGGATGCACTTTACTTCTCTTCCGCGTCGTCGTTCATCGCCCTGCTACATACTTCCGCCTTCCCCGCTCCCTCCTCCGCGCGCGGATGTCTAACAGGCCAGCATACCCAGCTTATAGCGCTGTAAGATTTCTCTGTACCTCCAGTCCCGTATGTTCGCCCAGGGTTTCTCCTTGATCCATACGTGTAGTCTCCCAATTTTCAAATGGACGCCCATACGCACACACGCAGCCAGCCGTGCACGGTTGGTGTGAACCTCCCGAACTTCACCAACGTGTACGTACACAGCAGCAGCACACACCTCCTGCAGTGAATTGCCTTCGATAACGTGTGCGTACCTAATGGATGAGCAACGCACTTCCTCGTCCAACCTCGCCTCTCCACCTCCTCTTGATCCGCGCCGTACTACGATCCATCCCCAACAACAGAAACAGCAGCGACAACATCAGCAGCTAGAGGGGCAGGAGCAACAGCACCAGAAAGACCGCCAGCAGCCACAGAGGAAACAAGGGGAGCAGCATCAGAAGGAGAAGAAGCAACACCAGCAGAGGAAGCTGCAACAGGAGGAGAGAGAAAACCCGCGACAGGAGCAGAGAGCCCGGCAACAGCAGCAGCAGCAGCCCCAGGGAAGAGGGAAGAAAGAATTCTTTCAGGCCGGGTACGAGGAAGCTAATGAAGGCCGTGCGTTTGCATCCGGGGCAGCTGCAGCAACACCTGGGTCCACGCGTCCTTCGCCGCTGCTGCACCTCGAGTCGGCTGTGCTCCCCGCACCGCGCCCGCTGTCTCTCGCTGCTGCACCGCCCTCCGAGCAGCGCAGCGACCCTCTCTCTGTAGATGAAGACTTCATGTCCGGTCTTCTGGAGGCGTCTTCAGAAGCACCAGCAGCAGTGCCGTCGCGAGGAGAAGAGGCGGGACGGGGAGCACACACGGCCGCACCAGGAGCAGTAGCTGGAGGAGGAGCAGTAGCTGGGGGAGGAGCTGCAGCACGAGAAGGAGCAGCGGGAGGAGGAGCGGCGGCTGGAGGAGAACTAGGAGCAACAGGGACCGCAGGAGAGACTGCTAGTGTGGGCGTTCCCATGGATGTCCCTGGTGGTAGGCGTCCCGCTGAAGGAAGCGGGGAGTGGCGCGTGTCGCAAGGGGAGGCAGCAAGGGGAGCACCGGGGGCGCAAGCAGAAGCAACAGCGGGAAGAGAGGCGGTAGCTACCGCAGCGGGACGGACACCAGCAGCAGCAGCAACACGGAACGCGGCAGCGGCAGCAGAGACTGCAGCGCGAGAGGCAGCAGCAGCGGGAGATGCAACTGGAGCAGCAGCACAGGCAGCAGCGACAGCGGCAGGGGGAGAAGTTGAGCGACCCGGCGGTGACGGGAAACAGCAGAGAGGAGAAGCAGCACGAATTGCCGGGGTGCCTTCAGACCACGCGGTGAAGAGCGTCATGCACATGCCGCATGCACCGCAGGAGGAAGAGCGTCACCGGGATTTAGAAGAAGGAACAGCGGGGCAGCAGCAGCAGCATTATTCCACAGACGATTCAGTAATGAGTGAGGGAGTGCCGCAGCATGAGGAGGCAACAGCGGCCTGGCAGCACGGGGAGGAGGCGGCTGCAGTTGCAGCAGCCGCAGCCGCAGTCGAGGAAGGAGTCGAGCAGCAGCTTGTCGCAGCGGCCGAACGAACAACGGCAGGCTCTGTCAAAAGCAGAGGCCGGGGGAGCCCGCGTCTACGGCTGTTCATTATGCGACAGCGCAGTGAAGGAGGAGCGAGCGCAAAGGAGGCTGCGACTCATTCGGCAGCGGCGGTGGCAGCAGCCCTTGACGCAGCAGCAGCGGCAGGAGAAAGCGAGGCAGCAGCAGCAGCAGCAGAGTTACTGAGAACAGGGCAAGCCACAGGAGCGGGAGGAACGGCGGGTGCTGGCGGGGAGATGGGCTGTGGCAGCGGGACCAGCAGAGAAGTAAGAGATGAACCTGCAGCAGAGACAGACACCCGGAATATTCTGGAGGAAGGGAAGCTGCTGCTGGCGGAAGCTGCTGCTGCTGGAGCCTTCGCAGGAGTCGCCGCGGCTGCGGCTCGGCCTCGTAGCACGCACCACCGGCACCTGCTGGTGCATGCAGAGGACGACGAGGAAGAAGAGGAGAGAAAAGCCGCACCGGACGAATCCACGTGTTCGAACAAGGCGTGGTCGAGACGCCGTAACTCGAAGCAGGAGCTAATGAGTATTTCTGCTGCGGACAGAGATAAACTCCTCCTCGACACCGGCCACTCGCTTGAAGAAGTTGAAGAGCGCTGGTGGAAAGCGTATTTTGGCGATGGAGAAGACGTGCAGAGGACGCGGACGCGCATTGCAGCACGCAGAGAAAGACTGGAGAAAAAATTGTTGCAACAGGTGCAGCAGGAAGAGGAAGAAGAGCAGCCGCAGCAGCAGAGAGAGCCGCAGCCGGGGTTGAGACAGCAGCAAGGGCAGCAGCAGGTGGTGGACCCGCAGCAGCAGCGACCAGAGGAGGAGGAGGATATGAGGGGGGAAGAGCAGAGAGGAGAGCGAAGGAAAGGCGAGCCGGCGACGGAGCAGCAGAGACAGACGGAGGGCACGGGATGGGCATCGCATGGGGGTGGAGAGAAGGCGATGCAGCAGCAGGGAGACATCGAAGAGGAACAACGTCGGCGGCGGTGGGAGGGTGGCCTGCTGACACTTCAAAACTGGTGGGAGGAGGTGGTCGAGACAGAGACAGGAAGCAGCTACGTAGTTGCTGCAGGAATAGAAGACGGAGGAGGAGGGGCAGACGCGTCTCGCGTTCGGCTGTCTTACACGGAAGTGGACCGCTGCGCAAATGCAGTGGCGCTGTGGGCAGTGGTGACTGCTGCAGGGCTGCGGCGCTGCGGCACGGGCAGTACGACGCTGCGGGGAAGCAGCGTGGGGGGCAGCAGAGGCAGCAGCTGGAGCAGCACGGTAGGGGGTCCCCTCGCCGTTGACTCATCTTCCACAGAGCAGCAGCTCCACACGACGCAGCACCAGCAGGAGGCGGGAACGAAGAAAGCGGCGGAAGAGCAGCAGCTGCCGCTTGATGAAGCAGGTGCGGAGACTTTCACGCACAGCAGCCCCGTCTCACGAGGAGGTTCGGAAGCTTCGACGAGCCATTTGCTGTCTTCGGGAAGAGCAGGAGTCCCACTGCAGCCGCACGATGTGGTGGTATTGTTGCTCTGTCACCCGCTCGAATGTTTGCTGTTGGTTCTCGGGCTGCTGAAGGCGAATCTTATTCCTGCGCTCGTGCCGACGCACTTGAGAGGCGAAGCGCTGGAGGAGGCTGTGCGTGCTGCGGGACCCGTATACATCATTTCTGACCAGGAGAACTTCGAGAATCTGTGTGCCGCAGTGCGGAGCGGCAGCAGCCGCAGCGGTGGAACGGCCGGAAAGAGCGACAGCAGCAAGCACGTGGACAGCGGCAGCCACAGAAGCGGCAGCAGCAAGGACCGCCGCACCGTTCCTGCAGTGGGAACTACTTTTTTCTCGAGTGGAGGCGAGGCAGGTGGCGACGCGCAGCCAGCAGCAGCCTCCGAGGATCCCGCTGTTGCTGCTGCTTCTGCATGTGCGGCCTGCTTTGGCTGTCCGACGTCTGTGTACTACCACGCGCCTCCTGCGGCAGGTCGAGACAGCCGCCGCGGCGACACGGCAACAGCTGCTGCTGCCGGGGGCAAGTGCCTGCTCGATGAGATAGACGAAGTCCTAGCCCTCTGCGGGGTCACTTGTGAGACAGGCAGTAGCAGTAGGAGCAAGGAAACACGCAGCAGAGAAGCAGCGGGTCTCTCCTGCGACGTCGTGCTGCCTCCGCAGTGTCCCCCGCTGCGTGAGGTGCTGCAGCTGTCTGCTGCTGCGCGTCTCGCATGCAGAGGCAATGTGCCATGTATGGCGTGCCTACGAAGAGGCGCAGCGGCAGCAATAGCGACTGCCGGAGCGACCAAGTTCGCGCCAGGGACGGCGAGGCTTCTACAGGCAGCTCTTGAGGTGGAAGAGTCCGTTGGTTGCCCTCCAGGTGCTACGGCTGCAGGCTGCGCTGTGGCACCTTCGCACGATGCCGCCGCTGCTGCCACTGGTGGCGCTGACCTGGGCAGGAGCTCGACCCGTAGGAGCAGCACCGCAGCATGCGTATACGGAGGAGGCAGTTTTGCTGCTGCAGGTGCTGCGTCTTGCGAAGGGAGTGAGTGGGGGGCACTACACGCAGCAGCGTATTTCTATGCGACGGTGCCGGTGGCGCGACGCATTAGCAGCAGCAGGTGGCGGCGCGTCGCAGCGGCAGAACAAGCAGATGCAGAAGCAACAGCCGGCACTATCGAACGAGGCGTCGGAGGTCGAGAGGCTGAAGCAGAAGCCGAGGAAGTTGAGAAGTGTTTACAACCCGCGCTGCTTAGTCACGAGACGCTGATCAGTATTGGCATCGCATGGAGGCGACGCATGCAGCTTGATGTGGGAGACGTGGTGTATTGCCCGGCGCCGCTGCAGGCTGAGAATGGCTGCCTTCCTGCTGTTCTCGCCGCACTCGAGGCCCGGGCCTCGCTCGTCTTCCCTCGAGCTTTCGACGCACGCTGTTTCTGGCCCCACATCGACCGCTTCCGGTGTACGTACACCACATACTTCCCCCACATGTGGGGACAACTCTTCTCATCCGCAGACTCCGCTGCACACCCCGGCGCCGCCCCGCGTCGTCCCGCCCCAGAGCAACAGGCGCAACAGGATCCGACGCAGGAGAAGGAGCAGCAGCAACGAGACTCGGAGAAGGAGCGCCGCCCAAAACAAGCGCAGCAGCAGGAGCAGCAGCAGCAGGAGGCGAAAGAACGCCCGAGGCGGCGTCTGCGTGGATGTGCGGGGGAGGGGATGACAGCGGAGTGGTGGCGCAGGGTCCAGCAGGAAGCAGGCGCGACGCTAAGGGACTTTGTGGAATACCATTTTCGCCCACACTGGCCTGTCTCTTCGCCGCTCATCAACTTCAACAAGAAGATGCTTGCATGCGGCTTCGTCCCGAACAGTGTGCAGGGGAAACGAGCAACAGCCCGACTCGTGCGATATGACCAGCGGCGCAGGTCAATTCTCCGACGTCCCGACTCGGGCCGCTGCTTTGACGCAGAACTTCGCAGCAAACAAGAATTCCGCACGGGTCAGCATCTCTCCTCTTGTCTTCTCACCTGCGGGAAAAGGGTTCTGCGGATTATACGTACACGCAGCCCATTGCTGTAGATGTGCGTCTCTGCGTGTTGTGGGCGAGGGTGTGTGGGCATGTGTGTGTGTATGTTTCTCTGTCTCACCCTGTGGACACCTGTAGAGCTCTCTGTATATTTACGGATATCTCAATGTATCTCTCTCTGCGTGTATGTCTGTAGTTCTTGCTCTCTGTCTCACTCTTGTCAGTATACCTGTGTATCTCTCTGTGTATACCTACGTAGCAGCAAATACTTTTGTGTGGAACGGGGAGAGTGGTTCAGGTCGTGTGCTGGAAGAAACAGAGAGGCAGAAGAGAGACAACGAGGCAACACAGGAGAAGGCGTTTTACGTAGAAAAAGACGAGGGAAAAGGGAACGCGAAGCAGTTCGCGTGCGCGACAGATGAAGAGACGCTAAGGAAGCAAGAGACTGCTGCTGTGAGAGTCCCGCTGTTTCTGCGGCGCCGGCTGCTTCTTGTGCGCTGCTTCCCGCCGAAGGTGGCGGGGCTGAGGGAAGCCGAGCTGCGGTGGCGCTGTTTCTGCTGCTGTTCTTGCGACGGCGAGGAGCAGCACCCGTGCCGCTGCTGCGGCTGCTTCTTCTCGTGTCTCTACTACTCGGCTGCTGCTCCTGCTGTCCTGCTGCTGTTGCTGGTCGCTGGCTGCCGTCATTCATGGCTGCATGCGAGGCGTTGCGAAGAATCTGCAACGCAGCAGCGGCTCTTGCCCCCCCCTCCCCCCTCCCTGTGCCTACAGTTGAAGCAGAGGGAGGAGGCCTGTGCCTGCAAAAAAATTTCCCACCAGACGCAATCAAATACTTCCTTGTCTCAGAGCTTCCAGCGGACCGTGCAGCACGAGTGGCTGTCTCCACCTGCGTAAAGCGAGAGGGGCACAGAGGGCGAGAAACTGATAGATAATTAGGTGTATCACCTATACGGATGTAAGCAAAGTTCTACGAAGGAAATTGTTTAGATACATTTGTCCTCGAGTGCTTGCCTGATCTTCATACTCACCTGTGTATGCGAGAATATATAAATATATTTATATATATATGTTCCGACACTCAAGATGCTACAGAGTATATGAATTTCCGATACCGATACCCACGTCCGTGTATACAATGTATACATATATACATTGCATATCTATATATATATATATATGCATTGTATACCTCGCTTTGCTTGATATATGTACCTATACGTACATCTATATCTTCTACATCTTTGACTTCCTTGGGTATACCAGTGGATATATACGCGTCCACAGACACCAAGTATATACGCCTACGTATATCTATGTGTATACATACATAGCTATATATATATGCGTCTGGATAGTTTGTCTGAAAGTGGAAGAGTGCGTTTCTCGCGGAAGGTTGATGATGTTGGCTTTCCCAGAAGAGAAGTCCCAGTGCCTTCTGACTGACCGTCATCCCGGAACACCACCGGCTAATATATATAGCTAGACGTATGTGCGTGCACATGTGCGTTACGTGTGTACACATCCGTGCGTCTACTCATACAAATACTTCTTGATCTGGTTCTCTCTGCATCCGCGCGGCATGCAGGGGAGGCGATCGTACGACTGGAGAAGCGGCACAAGTGGCTGGGGTTTGTAAACGCCGAAGTGACGCGAAGCCTTCTTCTCGAAAACGCCTTTTCAAGTGGCGATGTCTGGTGCAGGTCGGGTGACTTGATGAATGTCGACCGCCTCGGGTTCTTCTACTTTATCGAGACACTCGGGTAGCTCGCCGCGCATCTCTCCTCTGCGATAATCACCTGGTGCCGGACCCTCTTCTATGCGTTTGCGTCTGCAGCTGCATCTGCATCTGTTGAGATGCGCGACGAGATCAACACGTCCTGCATCGCGCTTCCTTAGACGGGCGTCTCTGCTGTACCCCGCCCTATTTCAACAGCCGACATTCTTCTCGTTTTTCCTACATACCTTCTTCTTTTCTTCCCCGTTTCTTCCTTTCCCTTCGTCTTATTGGTGTCGTCCATCTTCTTCTGGAAGCGTGTGTCACGCGTCTTTTCCATTCCTCCATCTGCTACCTCCCCTCCTCTTTTTCGCTGACTTCTGCTGGCCTGTGCAGCCTTTTGAAAATGCCTACGTGCACGCGATGCAGCGTGTGGCCGCCGTGAAGCGCTAGACGCACGGCGCATGAGTGAAGAAATTTCATTCTTTTGTCCGCAGGCTCCGATAGTCGTCTGCCTGCCGATCGCGCCTCCTGTCCTTGCATGCCTTTGTTCATTAAAACATTGACCTCCACTTCTTGCCCGGGCCCTGTAACTCTGCTGCCGTGCTGCGGCATGGGTACGTGAGCTCGTCTGCAGCTTGCCACTGCATGGGCACGCGCGTGCAGTCGCGGCGGCATGCAGCTGCGCGTGTATAAGAGCATAGTAGTTGTGCGCTACCTTTTGTAGCAGCTGTTCGTTGCGTAGGTATCTGCGGCGCGGCGTGTTGCTTTTAACGTAGGTGTGTATTATATCGCTGTGTACATTCCTTCGGCGGCGTGCAGCAGCATCTGCAGCTCCTGAAGAAGTCTCTGCTTACTGGGCGGCATGCTGCGGCACCTGTTGCTGGCCGCGTCATGTGTGTCGGTGGAAGTGCTGCTCGCACAGCTGCCGAACGGTGTTGTGTGTGAGACACTCGAAAAGCCGCAGGCTGCTGCAGCTGCTTCTCCTCTGTAATATTAGTGAGCTCTGCTGCAGGCGACCTTCTACGTATTGAAGCGGGGGGATGATGCGGCGCGTGTGAGAATGTTTGCTGCTGCACGCAGGTGGGTAGTACACCACCTTCCATCGGGCTTGATGCGTAGGGGCAGAGCAGCTGCCTGCTCTCGCAACGTTTCTCGGCTTAAGACGTGCTGCTGCGCCTCCTTTGGCTACCCGCTGCTGCTTCGTGGGGCAGCTGTGTCTGCTCTCCGCTGCCACCGCCGCGGCGCAAACATGCGGTTTCGGCTGCCCGCCGGCACACACGGGCATCTCCGGAGTGTTTGTATGCGCTCGTCGCAGGCACACAGAAAGTCGCGTCGTACACACACGTCTCTGTCTACCTGAAATACATGCGCGAGATTCTTCAAAGAGCTGCTGCTGGCGCAGCACAAGTGTTGAGAGGACGATGTGCGGAGAGAGACTCGTTTTCTCCACGTTTCGCTGCTCGCTGAAGAGACGCCGCAAATATTGTCGTGCGGAGCCGTCCCCTCTGAACCATGCCCCACTGCTGATTATTGCCCGAGACTTTACTCTGCTTTTGCATTTGGCGGATTACTTGCACCACTGCTGCGCCATCTTTTCCCTGTCGGCTGTCCATGTAGATGAAATTTTTTCAGAACGTCTTTTTTGACGCGTGGTGGATGGCAACGTAGACTGACTTTCACACACGACCCGGGGGCTACTCCAGGCGCCGAACACCTAGGCAAAGAGACGTCCTTTCATCTCTTCCTCTGCCTGTATTCAACTCCCCTGCCTCCTCCTCACTCCTTGTGCATACGCATATCGGTAGTGTTGCGCAGGAGAGACGTACAGAGACGGAGAGAGCCAAGGGATTTCAAGACGTACATGGGTATATGTACGTGAGAATCTATGCATCTGAGCACTTAGGGCTTTTTAGCCTACTCCTGCGGATGTATATGTACAAATATACGTATACATATATTTACGTAGAAACATACATGTATGTTGATATGTGTATTTACCGAGGGGAGAGGGGGACATGTTATATAACCGTCCGCACGTATATGTCTCGTGGAGATGTACACATTTACACACGCGTGATACGTATGTTCGTGAATGCGGGGGAATTACGTGAGTCAAGAATATGTGGACTGCTGCTGAGCAGGGACAGAGGCGATGGGGAGAAATGCATTGCAGCTCGCCACACATGCGACTGCTGGATTGAACCTATTCCTGTCTCATCCGCGCAGACCCATCTATCTTGAAAGGTCTGTCGGTTACGGTTATCTGCGCAGATATATGCTGGGAAGTAGAACTAGAGAGCGTCTTTTTCACACGTGTGTCTCCGTGGAATGCTCGCATGTATATGCGTATATGTGTGTACACACATATGACTGCATTTGCGTGCTGTTCTAGAGGCGTGGCGCTCGGACTTGTACATGTGTGGAGAGAGAGAGACTGTGCGAATAAGCAGATCCTTTCCTTCTTCCTGCGTGCGTGGTATGCCTCTCCCCTAAAAATATATATTAGTGTTGAGGAGACCTGCAAGAAAGCTTGCTTGATATGTCTGTATAGACGCACAGAAGTATGTCCGGGTATGTGTCTGCGTGCGTAAAGTGTGGAACTGCATTCGTACGTGCGCACACATGTGTACACATCCGTGTGTGTGCTGTGAGGAAAAAGTCTTCGCAGAATTTGAAGACGGTGTGCTGGCGGCCAGTTTCTCCTGACCTCTTAGACGAGACGCGCCTGTCTACCTGCGTATATGTTCACAGATTTTCCATGTTCTCTGCGTTCACGAGTATCCAGAGGGGTACGTACAGAGCGGTGCGTTTTTTCTGGCGCATGTCTGTCAGGTGCATTCGTGTCTACAGGTGCATCTCTATTTCACACGTGTAAGACAGATGTCTAAGTGTCACCAATTTTTTAGGTTTCCGACGTACGTGCCAGCGTTTGCCTTCCTACGTGTAAGTATATATATGTATGTATGTATGTATACAGAAAGAAGGAAGCAGACGTGTACGCCGCAGGTTTGTGGTGAGCCACCTGATTGTGGACACAGAACAACGAATTCAGCTACACGAGTATCTCTATGGCGTTTTCTTCTCTTCTCTATCGTTACACGTGGTGTATATATATATATATGTAGCTGTGTCCATGTCTTTCTCGTTCTTCTTTTCTGTACACGTGTATATGGGGATGCGCCTCGCAAACCGCAGTGCAAATGCGTGGAGGTTTGGTGGTTGGCTGTGCCGTTTCGAGTGTGTAGACAGCACGCGCGTGTGTTTCTACTGCACGGGGACATTTCACTGCGAACTCTCTTGTCCCGGTCTTGCTGAGCTGTGCTCACGTATACTCGGTACGAGCACCTAAACAGACACACCTGCACCATCTGCTTCAACATGGTTCTACGGGTAGATACGACTGAGAAAAAATGTTTTCAGTCAAACTGTTGCCGCTGTTGTTACACATGCTCTTGCGACCTCACGTGCGTCGCGTCGGCATCACGTCGTAGACACTGAAGCTGCGTAGCTGCAGGCGGCTGAAGAAGGAGAAGCAGCAGATGCACCTGCATCACCACCAGGTGCACGAAGCAGCCGCAGCAGGAGCAGCGAGAGCACCAGGAGGGACGACAACATCAGCAGCAGCAGCCACGACATCGAGTTAAAGAGCAACAGCAGCGGCACCGGCAGGGGCAGCCGCTGGTGCAGTTGCTACCGCAGCGGAAGCGTGAACGGCAGTTGAGACGGCAGTGGCAGAAACAATGGCGCCAAGAGCAGCAGGCCGTATAGCAGCAAAAGCATTCGAGAAGCTGCGCTCACAGATTTGTCACAACAATTGAACTACGCATCAATCCATTCCTCTGAAATGGGCCTGCTAAATCTTTTCCACTATGGGGAACACCAGCCCGTATATATATGAGTGTGGGCACGTTGACATATGTGCTCACATAGAGAGACGTGGATGTTTATACTTTTACATATGTGTGTGCGGATTTTAGTCAGCGTCCATTGAGCAACAGCACGCACACGCACCGGGGGCGTGCAGGGGGTGAAATATATGGAGGATGCAGAAAATTAAAAGGGTTGCAATACCAGTACGAACAACACGGGGGAAGCTGCACCTGGGTAGCCCGTGTCACTCACCCACGTAGCAATAATTCTGGGATTCAACAACTCCGGATTCTTTTCTACTGTAGCCCTCGCACGGATGCATATCAGCCGGTATAACTGCATTGATTAACATCTATATTCGATTAAATTCACGACGCACTTGGTCACTAATAGGGCCGGCGGCTCACGAAGGAGGGGAAGGAACAACAGGGGCTACCACGGTAACTCTGTAGAGGCATAAAAATGAAATACCGCTTTACTTGGCGCACCTGTACACGTTGCGTGTGCTTCCCTGGTGAGTGAGGGGTAGCGGCTTTCCCCACGCGTTGTTTTACGTGATAGTTACGAGGTGGTCAAAAAAAGGGATGGCGATGATGGTGGAAACAGGGAGCGAAGACAAGAGGTGGAGAGAAGATTCACACAGGAAGACGAATGGACGTGAATGCAACAACGTGGGAGAAAGATGAGGAACCAGCCATCTCAGTGAACGTTTGGACGTGTCGTACACGTTGAGAAGTACACATGCATGGATGCAGATAAATATATGTGTACGTATGCATATTAAGTGGGACGGGTACAGACTATTGACAGTGGAAATGAAGACGTAAACGACAGCTGCGCTGGATTAAGCTACAATCATGCCACATCTACCCTTGGCGTGCGCGCTTGTACACCTCATCTCCTCGGTATTCGCGACATATGGAGCGCACGGTGGCAATCTTTCAGCAGCACACACAAACAGGAGGGGCTGCCAGCACAAAAAGTGCGGACCTTTCTTCCACGTTGATGCGGCGCGCGTTCTGGCGTGTGGTCATCCCATTTGGATTGTGCGTGGCAACGTTGTTTCGTGGTCAGCTCTCCCTTGTAAGTATTGGTGGAAGCTCCACCGTCCCTTTGGTAGGCAGGGCTTTTTCAGCAGACCAAGCGATGACAAGCGCAAGGTCAGCCACTGCATTACGCAGGTACGTGCGGAGACAAAGGCATCTTTTGCCACGTCTGAATGCAGGTTGGTGAGTAAACGTAATTGCTGCTGTGTACGAAGATTCAGATTTACTCGTAATGGTATTCAAAGTAAAGAGCCCTCCCATATTGTGCACTTGCCCACCATACATGGGTGCTCGTGGGGGCCAACACCGAGGGGTAGTAGTATTTCTGAAACAGCCGCGTTCTCTAGTTGACATCTACTTTGACGCAGGCTCTTACGCACCCAGGCACAAACACGACGGTCGCACCAATACGTAGGCAGGCCTCTTGGGATGACTGAAGGGAATGCAAACTAGCTGCACGTGTATTACACGTAAATGACGAAAGGAGTGAAGAGGAGCACTCGGTGAAGTCCGAATGAGCAGAGCTTCACGGAGATTGATTCCGCACAGATAAGCGATACGCGCAGGTAGTTACTAGCACACTTCAGCGTACCTCTTCGTTGTGAAGCCACGTAGTGCACTACTATTTGCCTACATCGGAACGTCTTTACAATTCCCCATACGATCAATCGACATGCGTCCACACTGTCGTTCCTATTCTGTATCGCGCACGCGTGCCGTGACTTCTGTACCCGCTGACTAACCGGCCACGTAAAAGCTGCGAAGTTTCGTGGCGTTACCGTCATCTTTACACCTACCGCTGCATTTACGTAGGCATTTATACACATGAATGTGTGTATATATATATATCTATACAAACATACACATGTGTCTTCTACATCACGAATGGTCGCTGAAGCATACGTCCTAAACCACTCTGATATATATACCTCTTTATACATGAAAGTTGTGCCTCTGCAGCCGCGGATACGCTGTGCGCGGGAGTCCGACAGTGCAACCACTGCCACACATTTAACATCTGTCGTTCGCCGACAAGAGAAGTGCTAACACGCGTGAGATCTGTAATGCGCTGCGTCTTTGAACCGGACTCCTCAGATATAGGCGCCCTTCGGTGTTGCTGCTGAAGGGGGTCCTCAGCGTCTCTATTCCGAGTTATACATACGTCTATATCTCTCATACAGAGGTTCAACCACCAGCGCAGCTGGAGCCAACATCCTGCGAACTGTTTATCAAACCCTTTTTCCGCAGTAATTCTCTTAGAGGCGTACGTAAACCTTTCACGGAATTACTCAGTTCGACGGTGATTCGAGCCCGCGCAGACACTTACGCATTTAAGGGTCCCGCAGTCGCGTATACTGCACCTAATCAAGTGCTGCACAAGCTCCCAAACAGGAGCCTTACGAACTTCCTGCACGTACATCGTGCAGCACATATAGTGCATATGTCTGCGTATCACTGTGAATAACGGAACACGTGTGGGTAACGCGTCCAGCTTGCCCACGCTTCGTGTCGTCCTTCTTCCAGCTCGTTGCCACTCTACGTGAGCTCACACTTTCCTTCACACTTTCTTTGCATACGCTCATGCCCGCGTCCGTACCCTGTTGAGCCTCACATTACAAGCCACCGCTTTCACTTGTAACCGTGAAAGTTGCCTTCTCAACCATCCACAGTACATCGGCTGCTCAAAGCCAGGAGCAATACACATGCTCAGAATCTCTATCAGTGCTATTATAGAGTTAGTCACCGGCACACTCGCGACTACCACAGCGTGATTTGTACGCGACCTTGTCCTCAAGTGGTCATACAAGCGGTACCCTCGTAGCCCACCACTGTATACCGTATATATCTATAGTAGCCTTTCTACGGCCTCGAATCGAGGTGCAATCAACTTCCCATTTCGAGTATACTATGGTCGCCGACGTCTTCATGCGTCTTACCACTTGTAATTTGAGATCACAGCTGTCACCCAGCGTATTTCCACCCTTGTCCTGCAGGAAGATCTGACGTGGTTGCGTCGTCTCAACGTAGGTGTGGCCTCGCCGGGTGGCGGTGAGCGCGCTGCTGCGGCACACCGCAGCGAAATGAAGCCGCAGATACCAACTGTCGCGACAGACCAAGGCGGCTAGCCGCGCCCGTCTGCCTTGTGCGCTTCCGGGTTGTCGTACTACCACCACTCACCCGTCTCCTGGTTACACGTGGTAGTGGGCCTGTACAGTTGACCAACCTGTCGCTAATCGACGCGGCCTGTCGACCAACAGCTGCAGACGCCACGTGACAGTTGAGGCGATGCTGTGCTATTGGATGCACCTACTAATACCCGACTGGACGCGCGCCCGGTTACTTCCGCGCATGTTTTGGCAGCGCTGCGGCCGCCAATATTCCGTCTACGGCTCCCGGACCACCATGTGGGCCGCTTCCCTACGGAATTAGTCCTACATTGACGAAATTGTGCACTCAGGCGTATTTCGCACCCATAACGCGTCAGGACGTGACCCGGTGCCGTTGCGTGGCGTGATTCCTGGCGCCAGTTTGTTGGCAGACCTTACGCAAATGCCGTCCCGCTAGCCGATCTGTGCTGTACGTACGCAGGAGAGACGTTAGAGGAACGGCTTGCTACATGGCGCCAACCCCTCAAACACAATTTCTGCGCTCGACAGTGGCGATTCCTCTAACCGGAGGTTCCCTCTGACGTATTCCTGTGAGGTAAATGCAGCGTCGACTGTTTGTTGTGCTTCGCGTAACCACAGGGCTCCGTACGTCACCCTACGGTCGAAGGAAAGAATCTGTTGAGGTGTCATGTTCAATCTCATCGGCCGCCGCGCAGCAGTGATCCAGCTGGAAAGAAACGTTTAATTTACGAATTTCCCTGTTATACGGGATCCACTTTATTATGACGTCAAAGGGTGGGCTATACCACATAAATCGACCCTACTGTTGAGAATTAGAGGGACAAGACGCCTACCTCCTCACCGGCTTAGCCGCGGCTCTGCCGCGTGCTATTGCTTTCGGGCGGAACCGGCTTTGATAATGATGATGGTTCCGCGCAGTGACAGACACATGCAGTCGACTAGTGTTTGTGCATAATTCCGGAACCCTGAACCGACGCAATGGGGCGGGCTCGACGGGAAGTAACTTCCTCATGTGGTTCACTGGGGTCGTGTTCTAGGACATCCGGCTGCAGTTGCACCAGTAGCGCCGGCTGCATAGGCACTGCGCATATCCGGACGACACCGCGTGGAGACATCATCCGCTGTTTGACCGCGGGATGTGCATTTTACGGCGCTGCTTGTATTCCGTACGCCTTCCCTAGAGGAGCGTCTTTGTGTGGTCGAGTGTCGCCACACAGGAAACGGTGGTTACGCTCTTGCAAATTCATGTTTGTGTCTTCCGTTGCCTTCCTGTTGTTATCTTTGTCATACATTTCTGTACTGGTGCCTGCTCCGGCACTGGCGAGTAAAGACGCACGCACACAGGTGGCGAGAGCAGGCAGGAAAGATGAGGGATTTAGCGCTGTTCCTGCAGGCAAGTATTCGCCTACGCGGACGAAACAAGCACTTGGAGACGACGGCGTCGTCCGTGTGGACTCTGCAGCTGCTGTGCGGAAGAGCACTCTACGCAGGTTTTTACCGGTAGTGGGGTTCCGTAGGACAGGAGACATTGTGAAGGCCGATGGAATGCGCTCGTTCATTCAAGAAAAATCGTTCCAACGCCTACACGGGAACCCGCGCCACGTGTTGCCGTCCAGCGCCGACAGGAACACCAGGACCTTTGATGCAGATCTGAGCTCTCACGTATTCACCGAAAACGCAGCTTCTGCTGCTGCGTTTCATGAGTTGACAAGTGGAGGTGTTACGGTGGCTGACGTGGCCGACTCCAGTGGGGCGACGGCAACAAATAAAGTAGCGCCAGCAGCAATACCGTCATTTATGTCCGCAGTACCACCAGCCCCTGCAGGGGCACCGCAAGCGACACCCTCACCCTTATTAGCAGCGTCTCCGTCAGCCGCACCACAACCGGCAGCAGCACCTCCGTCACCAGCACCTCCGTCACCAGCAGCGATGCCTCCAGTAGCGGCACCTCCAGCAGCAGCACCTCCAGCAACAGCAGTGACAACACAGGGGAACGAAGAAGAGAACGAGGATGAGGACGAAGAAGGCCCTGAGGAGCCGGAAGATTTAGCAACACTGTCTGAAGTAGAAACTGCGCGGGAGGCAGAGAAGGAAGCAGAAGAGAAGAAAGCAGGAGAAGCACCGCCTAGTCCGAAGGAGAAGAAGCAGATTCGCAAGCCACCTGCTGACAAGAGCAACTACACGGTGTTTTCTCTGCCGGAGATCGGCCTGCGAGGCGTAGCCATTTCAGATAAGAAAGAGGCTTCTGCATCCTTTGCAATAACAGTGGGATGCGGCTTTTACCACGACCCGCCCGCGATACCAGGTATTGCTCACCAGCTGGAGCATATGATTTTCCTTGGTGCAGAAGGAGATGACTCAGCAACATCTTGGGATACCTTTGCCAACGCTCATGGAGCCTCGCACAATGCACATACAACAGCCGAGCAAACGACGTTCTACGTCGCTGCCCCCACCGATAGCATACCAGAGCTACTGGACCGCTTCCTTTTACATCTTCTTCACCCCTCGCTAAAACCGGAGCAGTTCTCCACTGAGGTAAGAAAGCGCGTCTTTATAGCTCCTTCTACTTTCTGTGTTGCTCTTGCAGCTTCTGGGCTATCGTTTCTTCTTCCGTGCTGCTGCTGTCTCTCTTTTCTGTGCCGCTGCTTGCGCGTTCTGTCTTGTCCTCCTGTTGCGTCTGGTCTCCTGGTGTGAGCATATCTTCTTTTCAGCAGCAGGACTTAACTACTTCGTGTTCTTCCGACTGTTGTGTTCTTAACACGACGTGCGATGCAGCGTCATCGCCCCTCGTATCGTAGAATCGTAGTAGAGATACGCTTTAGTGCCTTAATACCTCAGAAAAGAAATGATCGCTTTTTAATCTGTTCACTACTGTAGCGAGGATCGCTGTCATACCGGGTTCCACTCTCTCTATTTGTGTAGAGAGATGTGCCACCAGCGCACAGTCCAAAGGGAGAGACCCGGAGAAAAATCTTAGTCACCAAGTTCCCGACGATTTGGCTATTTGATGTTCTCGTCGTAGTCGACGTATATATCCTTCGAGAGCAGGGGAAAGGGGGCACTGCGTGCAGTCCGTCAGCGGCGGCACAAATACAGTTGCCGCACTCCGGCAGGACGAGTAACTCTTTACCGATGAAGGCACATAAGATATATATGTATATATATTCATATATGTAGATATATGTGTACCTCCATCTGTATGTACATATGCGTAAGATGCGTATCAAGCATAGTAACATCGTACTAGGGTGTGATGGATAGTGCGTGTTTAGTAGGGGGTGACGCACCTTTTTTTCTGTCGTCTTCAGACCCGTGTCACGTTACCTGTCTGTACGACGGTCTCGAAATACATATGTAAGATCTAGAATATAGTATGGCGCATGCTATTTCCCTCTTTGATTAGCTTCCGTGAAATGACTTCTGTTTTTGCAAAAGAAGGCCTTTGCATACAGTATGTAATTAGGAAGATGCTGCTGTAGCTTTCCGCTTTCCATTTTTCTTCATACGTCTATACGTACCGGTGAAAATGATGCGCCAGAGCTTATAAAGCGAAAGCTGCGTCCTGTGGAGTGGCGCCTGACCGCACGTTGCACTGCCCCAGTTCATGCAGCAGCAGTGCAGAGAGGTTTCCAGTGCGTACTTGCGCGTGTATATGCGTGTGTAGCTCGTCATATGTAACGCACGCTCATTATGTACATGTTCTTTTCTCCTGTGTGCATATACGGTCTCGTAGCAGACAATGTTACAATATATTGTGTGTTCATACATGTGCGTACACCTATAGTATGTTTCTATGTGTACACATCTCAACGAATCCCTCGTTGATTGACTACATATACACGTGTGGACGAATGTGTGGATGCATTTGTATGTGTGTATATCTGCCTGTGTGTACGTGTGCACGTATGCACCTGTATATGAACAAATGTATGGACATTTTCGTATATGCATAGGTATACACGAACGTAAGGATACGTTTGTGTACGTATGCGCGCATGCGTGTATGAGTTTGTCGTGAATGCAGGCATATGTGTAGGTCACATACGTATTTGTGTAGCTATGTACGGATGGGTGTGTCCGGGCACAAGCGCAGCACAGTCGATGTTCCTGCAGGACCTGCCTGCATCGATAACTCAAGGACGCCTGACAGGGGGGACACTCTTCTACGTTTGATCTACGTATACGTGTGTCGTGGTGGGGTGCACGTACACCGCCATGTACATCTCGTTTGGTCGAGGTGCCCCCTCGGACGCGTGGTACAGAACAAAGTCTACTGCGGGAGACGGGAAGAAGTGTGTTTTTGTTTCTCTCTCTCTTAAGAAGGGAAAATCACTTCTTAATTCATTCTAGAATTGTCTGCAGTGAAGGTTCACTCCGGTTCTCCGCGAGAGTCGTCTGGTTTCATCGTATTGTCATCGTCTCGTTTCCGTCTGCTCCCACTCTCTATGTATTTCTTCTTCTTGGTGTCCTTTGTAGCGACAATTAGCCACCCCGGATCCCGTTTCTGTTTTCTCCGCCTCCGCCTCTCCACACGGGTTTGTAATTTCGTCTCCGCATCTCCTCTTCTCTTTTTTTGATGCCTGTGTGCAGGTGATGGCGGTACAGTACGAACATGAAAAGAACAAGCCCGATGTTTCACGCGTGCTGCTCGAACTGGCGATGGCCGCTCTGCCTCCCCCTGTCTCCACAGCTGGTTTCGCCTCGTATGACTCTTCCTCTGCAATCAAAACTGTGTTCTCTTCTCCTCCTTTTACTTCTCCTTTTTCTTCTCCATCGTCTGCTGCAGCCCCTTCTGCTGCATCGATGCCGCAAGCGAGTGCAGCTCTTTCGCTCGCAAGGTCTGCTAGTGCTGGTGCTGCGTTTTCGCGAACGCTTTACCGACAAGAAGTGGCGAGAAAATTTGGGACTGGGAGTTTCCAGTCTTTGTGCACGGTCCCTCTCGAGAAGGGATATAACGTCATACGGGCTTTAAAAGAATTTCATCGCAAGTGCTATGCCCCTAGCAACATGGTCATTGCTGTTCGGTAAGTCTTGCGGGATCTAGGCGCCTTTACATGATTTGAACGAGATCGTCTCTCTTCTTACGTGGGTGTGTTCGTACACACGCGTATATGTGCGCACACGTAGCAGACGCGGAAATATATATATATATATATATTGGGGTTTCATACATACAGGTTTATGTTTGGCTACGTATGGCGGTATGGATCACAGAGATGTATAACGGTATATCCATATATGTGGATTTTCGTGGACGAAGGGGTTTCGAATGCTCCTACACCCTTGACAGAAGCGTTGTCTGGCGTTGGTTAGTCCCCAGCAACATGTATGGCATATATTTTTCCTGACCAAATTACTGGATTCCTAGATGCATGCAGGTGTCTGTCTGTGTACCTATATGTTGTTAATTGGCCTCTGCACGGGAGGGTGCAGCATCACGATGGGTGTATATCTTTGTGCTTGCGTGAGTGAATCCTGACCTATGGAAAGAAATATTCGTATATGCAGGTGTATACATATTTGTACGTACATTTCTGTATATGTATATATCTATGTATATATATATATGTATATATATATATTCGCACGCTTCTTTGCAGAGCATATTCGGAGGAGGAGCCGTAATATGCTCCCCCCGCAGGCGCTTCTACTTCGTTTCGAGTGATAGGATCACGCAGGTGTGACTGGTACCATGTAAAGGGGGCACTGGATATGGAGTTACATACTTCGTATTAGTGAAAAAGTGGGTATATTTATATGTGTGTAAGTACGTACACATACGTGTGTGCATATATGTCTATATGCGTATATTTGTGTGTACACATTTTGTTCTATATAGCGCAGTACACTGTCACGTATCTGCAGTGAAATCTGTATGATACAGTGTGCATGTACGTTTGTATGTATATCCATATATATATATATATATATATAAGTGTGTATATATGTATATATATGTATATGTGTACGCGTGTGTATAGACGTATCTGCCCGTGTCTGTGTGTAGGTGTATCGAGACGACGCTTTCCTTTTAGTTGTGAATGCATAGTCGTAGTACGAAAAGGATGTGTTACTGAGTCAAGGGGCGAAGCTGTAGTTACAGCGACCGTAGATATCTGGGGAGATGGACGTGTAGATCTTGTCTACGCATGTGTCTTTCTCCCTTACAACTTGCTGCAGTCTCCCGACGACACTTCATTTTATTGGCCGCGGGTCTGCCCCCACGCGAAGACGCCCGTGACACTTTCATGCGGGAAGCATACTGCTGCTGCCGCTGTGCTGTTGCTGCTGCTGTTGCTGCGGATGCTGTTCCTGTTGATCAGCATGGGGCGGCGTCTGGCTTGCGCAGAAGGAGAAGCGGAGGGAGCAGAGAAGTGCCCGAATGGGAGCGCTACATACACGAATCAGCAGATAGAACAGATGGTGGCGGAGATCTTCGCCAAACACGTGGGTGTTTCCCGTGCTGCCCCGAAAGAATCAGCCACAGCAGCGGGAGGTCCGCCGTCCACTGCGGCGGCAGAGCCGGAAGAAGACGCAGCTGCTCAGGGTCCAACAGAGGAGCAGAAGGCGTCGCCGGAGGCCGACAGCGGCAGCACCAGTGCCACACCCAGCAACGACGACAACGATGATGCTGCCTCTAGTAACAGCAGAAGTAGCAGTGCTGGATCAGGCTCTGCGTCCATCTCCTTTTCTTCTTTTCCCTCCTCTTCTGGACTGAAAGATCGCCTGGCTTCGCGGTGGCACCTAGCGGATATCTCCGAGCACGCAGCCCCCGAGAAGCCGGAAGAAAAAAAGCCGCACACCGCCGTGCGTCCCTCTCTCCTTCAAGTGGATGCCGACGATGACGAAGATTCGTCTTTGCTGCCTACAACGGACAGGGGTACGCTTTCCATAGAAACGAGGAATGTCGTTGTCCTTCTCCGTCCGCAGGAGCGGGAGTGCCACCTTCTCCAGAGGGGCTGCTTGTACCTGCGTGGATCTTCTGTGCACTTCTCAGTCGGCTCCTACATGCAACAGTGGGAAGAGAATTTAGCCAGACACACATACACATATTTCCGAGAAGAGTATCTAGCCAGACACATCTGTACCTATCTCTCTATACATCCACTGTTGTATCTTTTTTTTTCTCTCTCTCTCTCTCCCTACATATATATATATTATATGTATATACGTATACATATATGCGCAACGTCAGTCAGCTGCGCACTCTTCGTGAGTATCTGCGTGCCTGTTAAGGCGCGTATAGACGTGAAGTCGGGTGCGTGCGTCTGCCGGGCCATTCAGGCGTGGATTTGTATGTAGGTATATCCTCAGAGTATATGTAGGTTGCCGTGGACGTGACAGTGCTTGGGTCGTGGGGACTGCGGGGATGCCTGAGTGCGAGAAATCCTGTCTTAGTGGGAGGGGAGTGTTCGGGTTAACGTCTACGCCCGGTCTGGGCCCAGGTGTCGTCGTAGTAACTTGCTGCTTCCCGACTTACACATATATATGTGTATCTGCGTGTGTGTACGTGAGATCCGCTTGTATCCGTACATGCGTATATATGTATACATATAAACATATGTAAAAATGTGTACGTGTGTTCGTGGTTCTGTACCTGAGTAGACCCTGTTGGAGGTCGGATGCCACGTGAGCCGGGCCCCGAAGACAACCAGCGCTGCTGGATCCCCGCGGTTTCCCCTCTATGTCTGCGTAGTGGAGTTGTTTCTAATATAAACTTCTCAGAGGCTCTTAATATTCCGCATGTGTATATGTGTGCCCGTCCATCCCTGTATAATTGCTTCTCGAAAGATGAAGGGCGTGGCGCCAAGTGGCGGCGTATGTTGTGTGTCTCTGTGAACACGCGTGTTACTGGACATACGTAGAGAGATACACGGATGTATAGATGTCTTGGAAGATAGATAGAGGGACATCCACATAGATATTGATACAGAGGTAGACACATGGAGACACTGGCAAATCTGAATATACGTGTACTTGATACGTAAGCCCAGAGATCTAGGAGTATGTATATGTTGAAGTGTGCGCAAGGTAATTATTCAGGAATAGAGAAAGGTTGAGAGAGACAGGAAACAGCGCACCAAACAGCAGCGTAGTGCTGGCTGTCTCTTGTCATCGCTGCCGCTGCCGGTGCTGCTCTCATTGCTCCCCTTTCCCTCTGCCCCCTCCCCCGTTTCCTACTTCGTCTTCTTTTTCTCGTCGTCTCTGCTGCTGTTCCTGCCACCTGTGCTGCGGGTGCTCCTCCACGGGTGTTCCTCCACGTTGGGTTGCTGCGGCCGCGTCGTTCAGCTGTTGCTGCCGCATGCGCGGTGTGGGTGCTGCTGCATCGGTCGGGGGCGTGTGTGGGCGTGCTGTTGAATTTCACCGTAGGCATGCTGCTGCGCGTGGCGAGGCAGCTCGGGTGGAGTAGCAAACTGCTGGTCGCGTGGAGCCGTCGTACAGACTGGAACCTTCGCGAGATGGACGAGCAATTTCAGCCAACTGCTCTCCTGCAGTACATTTTCGAACACCCAGCGCTGGGGTCACTGTTGACGACCTTGAAAAAAGATGGTATGTATATCTTTTTTCTTCCCCTCTCTTTGTTTAATTGGGCTGGTATTCCTTGTCTCGCTCTCTCTGCTGCTGCTGATCCCTGGATGCGACGGCGGCACTTGACGTTGATCTTCTCCAGAGCAGCAGTACTGCTATATATATATATATATATGCATCTGTCGTTTTTCGCGACTACAGGCCTATCGGATAGAAATCTCAGTTCAGAGGCTTTCTCCACAGGCATTGCGGTGGACCTGCTGGTGACGCAGCTGGTGCGCAGCGCGGTACACCGCGCGTCCTCCTCCTCTTTCCACTTTCCTGCTTTGATCCCGTGCAGCTTTCCTCTCTGCTGTTGGTGGCGCACCCGGGTCGTATACTTGCCTCAAAAATGAAGCCACGTCTGTCTACACTCAAGCTTGTATTTTGCGGCGAGACTGCGAATGCGTATTTACTGCCTTCCTTTGTTCTTCCTCGTGTGTGTGGGTGCGTGTTTGTCTCATCAAAACACACGCAATGGCACCAACACTCGTTCGTCTGTCTTCACACGACGTCCTTCATCGCAGTCAAGGACAGACGCTGTTTTGCGGAAGGTTCTGGTCACAGCTACACCTGTGTCTCCACGCATATCTCTCTCTCTATATATATGTATGTATAGATACATATGTTAGTGGATGTATGTTCACGAGAAGAGAGTGTGAAATCTGCAGTGTGGCTGTGTGCATATTCCAGCACACACACTGTGTGTCCAGTTCCATATGGTTCAGCCCTTAGAGTAAACAGGCGATATTTTGGTCACCTTTCTCTTTCGCTCATCTACGTGGGCAGCTGTGTGTGTGATTCCTGGTATCTCTGTGTAGCTCTGTGTCTGGATATATGCCTCAGCGATTATCCACGCATGTACACGCACAAGGCGTAAGTAGTTGCTGTGCCTCTCTCGACATACGCGTATATATATATATATAATGTACGTGTGTAGGTACTCCCTTTTATATCGCACATATATTGGTGTATTATATGTAACATGTATATACATGTATATATATGTCTGTGCATATGTAGCTATCCCCTGCTATATCGTAGACATATATATACATGTATATGTGTCTGCATGTATGTTGATACCCTCTCTCTTATCACCCACATACATATATCTATATATATTTCTATAAATATGTAGATACTCCCTCTCTTAGCGCCGATATACACATATTAATATATATATATATACATATATGTATATGTGTGTATCTATATGTATGTAGATACCCCCTCTCTTATCGCTGATTCTCTCGTTCCCTAGTTCTCTGTTTGTTTTCCTGGCCGTGAAGTATCTCCCTTTTTTCTTGCTTGTTGCCCGCCGCGCTCGTTTCCGCGTCCTTTTTCTTGCCAGTGAGACGTGCTGCTTCGTCTTCGTTCCTGTCTTTCTTTGCTGTGCCCCCTCCATTCCCTTGTCGCGAGTCCCTTTCTGCTGTGTCAGTCACTCGCCTTACTCTTGCTGAGTTTGGGATTTCGTCTCTCCGGTCTTTTTGCGCCTCTTTCGTTTCCCTCCTGTTTGCCTCCCGCATTTACTCCAGTTCCTTTTTTTGACTGTCCCCGTTCGTGGGGTCCTTCGTCGCTCACTGTGTCTCTTTATCTCTTGCCTTGACGTTTTCCTCGTCTTTTGCCGGGTCATCCACTGCATCCCTTCCCTCCCTTTGTGCGGGTTGATGTGTGTGGGCGCGCATTGTCTCTGTACTCTCGTTTTTCTGTGCGCTTAGCACCGTCCCTTCTTTCATTTTCCGGGCTTTCTTGACTTCTCCCGTTTCGTTTGCTTCCCTTGTTTTCCTGAAGGCTGGATATCTCAAGGAGAGTACGCGGACTATACGACGAGCCAGAAGGCGTTCGTCGGGGTGCTGCTGGACTTGACGGCAGCAGGGGAGCAGCATGTTACTGATGTGTTAGGAGCAGTTCTCGTTTATGTTCAGCAGGTGCGACGGGAGGTGGACGAGACCTACATACTGCAGTTTTTCAAAGAGTTCTCGAAGATCTCCAACCGCGCGTGGCTCCACCGGGAGAGCGGCCAGGCAGTCGACTCTGCTGTTTCTGCCGCCGAAATGCTGTCTCTTTTCGCCCATCGTCCGGAGCTGTTGCTCACAGGCGGGGCGTACGTGCAGCTACCAGGCGACACCGAGCTGTGTGTCGCTGTGAAGAACTTGCTGGCAGATCTTTCTCCACTCGCTGCGACAGCGCTCGTCGTCGTTGACGCGGAAGAGCTGCTGCGTAGCGATCGTCCCGTCTACCACTACACGCCGTATGCCGTGGACTTTACGGTCGAGGCTCTCCCTATCTCGGCAGACGTTCGACAAGTACTACAAGCACTTGGGCGGGAGATCAAGCTGGCTGCTCCTCCTGCTGCTCCGCCTTCTGCCGCGGCGCCGCCTGCAGCGCCTCCTGCTGCTGCTGAGGAGGAGGAGGAACTGGAAGAGGAAGGGGAGGAAGAAGAGGAGGGAGCTGAGGAAGCGGAGGAAGCGAAGAAAGCGGAGGAAGCTGAAAAAGCGGAGGAAGCGGAGGAAGCGGAGGAAGAAGAGGAGGAAGAGGAGGAGGAAGAAGAGGAGAAGGTAGAAGAGGAGGAAGTCCGGAAGAAGGAGAGAAGAAAGCCAAAGAAGGAGAGACGGAAGAATAGGAGAATGAGAAGAACAGCAGCGCCGCGTCGTCGAGGCGCAAGAAGAGCAAGGATGCGGCGACTGGCATCGCGAGGGCTGGAGGCTCTCGGCACCGCTGCAACAGCGGCAGCAGCAGCAACTCCAGCCTTGTTGGCAGCACCAGGCGCGGTGGCGGCACCAGGCGCGGTGGCGGCACCAGGCGCGGTGGCGGCACCAGGCGCGGTGGCGGCACCAGGCGCGGTGGCGGCACCAGGCGCGGTGGCGGCACCAGGCGCGGTGGCAACACCAGGCGCGGTGGCAGCACCAGGCGCGGTGGCAGCACCAGGCGCGGTGGCAGCACCAGGCGCGGTGGCAGCACCAGGCACGGTGGCAGCACCAGGCGCGGTGGCAGCACCAGGCACGGTGGCAGCACCAGGCGCGGTGGCAGCACCAGGCGCGGTGGCAGCACCAGGCGCAGTCGTCGGCAGAGGCGCAGCAGCAGCAGGAAAAGCCGGTCTGTACGGCTATGGAAGCAGCAGCAGCAACACACCCGAGTGGCGACAGCCACAGCACTTTAAAACTCCCCCGGTGCTTTCCTGTTTGCTGAGAGATTTGCCTGCTGCGACGGTGCACGAGGTGCCTGAAATTTGTCGCTCGCTGTCTCCCCTGCAAGTCCCCATCGTTGACAGCAGCGCCAGGGAGCGGCAGCAGGCCCGGCAGTTGCAGCAGCAGCTGGGACAGCAGCCGCAGGACGAGAGAGAGGAGGAGAAAGTTAGGCTGCTGGCTCTGGGCCCGCCGTGCGTCTTAGAGTCAGAGGAAACGTTCACAGTCCTTTGGAAGAACGCAGAGCCATTTGGGAAGCCTATCATCCGTGCCTACGTCAAAATGAGAATTGCCGCTGACGCGGCAGACAGCAGAAATACGCTAATGGGGAAAATTTACACCTCCATCGCAGGGGAAAGGGCTCGCGTCGATCTCTCTGCCTTTCACGGCTGCGGCGTCGATCTGCTTCTCGCATTTACCAACGGAGCTCTCGTTATGGAACTTCAAGTATAACAACTTCATCCTCTTTCTAGCCACCCGTATCTTCTTTATAGATGGGTAGATAGATAGATATAGGTTTCGACGTGTGTATGTATATACATGTGTACACGGGCCCGTGTGCGTGTGGACCCTCAAGTCAGCCACCATCCGAATTTGTATCTCTGTGCAGAGGCTGCATCTATATATATATGAGATGGACAGACTGATAGGCAGGTATAGGTGGATCTAGAGAAGTACGCATGTGTGTACGCAGTGGCGCACGCGCGTCTGGAACTTCAAATCAGGCTCAGCCCTCCTCAGAATTCCTACGCGCAGTGCAGACACATATATACATCGGCGTGTGCGTATACGTGGGGGCGCTTGTGGTATCGTCTACACCTGCCCGTGAGAAGGAGTGATTCAGTATCACGAGCTATCTCCTGCCGTCTCTCTCCGCTTCCTGGTGGTTTCTTTTCTTCAGGCCCCATGCCTGGGTTTTCGCTGTCGTCTCCCTCTACTTCTCTCTTCCCGTTTCTTCTCTCTTGCGCCCGTCTGTGGTGGTCCGTTTGATTTGTACTTCTCTGGCGCGTGTGTCTCTGTGTGTACGCATGTGTGTGAACGTTTGCTGCAGTCCTTTACGGAGCTCTTCGGAGATGTCTTCCGGCGGATGATCGCTGTGTTGAAGGAACTTCGTGACACTGTGACCGAGGAGGAGTACTACAAAATGTTAAGAAATGTACGTGCCCGCCCTCTCCGAGTGAACGTCTACACTTGGGCCCTCTCTCTATGCTTTTACTGCGTTTCTCCGTCTTCGTCTTCGTCGCCTTCCTTCCTCGTCGTCTTCGTCTTGTTTTCTCCGTCCCGTCTGTCTTCGCAGATGCTGCGCAGCAAGGAGAGAGACAGAGAGACATGTTCAGCGAGTGCGCGGGCGCGCGGGCGTTGTGCGTCCTTTGCGTGTGTGGGTCGTCCGTTGTCCATCAGGAAAAGCAGGAGATTCCTTTTTCTGCCGTCTCGCCCTGCGTCGGGCGACAATCGTGTCTGCGTAGTCTTCTTTCGTCGCTCGTTTTCCCGCCGTTGTCTCTGTGCCGTGTTGCGTCATCACTTCTCTTCTTTCCTTCTCGTTCCATCATATAACTTTCACGTGAAAGACGAAGAAGACGTCTGCACTGCGTTGCAGTTTCCTCCGTAATCTCCCCGCCGTCCCGCTCCACCCGTCCACGTCAGCCCTCTGTGTGTTTGTGTCTCGCTCCGGGTTCTGGGTCTGCTGCTGCTTTTGCTGATGTTGCTGCTGCACCCTCCCTCCTGCCGGCGGCGCCGCTGCCGCTTCTTTTTCGTCGCCATCGTCCTCTTTTCCTTCTTTCTCGCTCGGTCTCTTCTTCTCGCTTCCTTTTTTCTCTGCCCATGTAGCCACGTCTGTGCGACCGCCGTCCCTCCCTCCAAATGGAACGGCGCTCGGTTGCTTCTCTGCTGCCGCTGCCACTTCTTCCTCCTCCTCTCTGTTGTTACGCAGCTGCTACGCGAGTGCAGCTGCAGGGACTGGATATGCAGATGCTCTGCCGCAGAGATGCCCTGCGTATGAATTATTGTTCACCGCACTCCACCCGCTTTTCAAGCGAGCATCGCTTTTCTGATGATGGACCGGGGTTCTTCTTCGTGACGAACAAAATAGAAGAAAAAGTAGCAGTGCGTGCGCTGACTCGGGGACGAAACACGCATATGTGTGTGTGTGTGGGGGCCCGTTGTACTCTTCTGTGTCGTCCAGCTGACCAGGGAGCTCGGCGACTTCTCGTCGACGACCGCGTACGAACTCGCTATGGACGTCGCACTTTCTCTGGTGCGGCGGAGTCGCTTCTCTCGTCCGGATCTGCTGCAGGCTGCGCGAGCAGAAGAAGAATTAGCAGCAGCTGGAGCCGTCACTCAGTCGGGGCTGTCGTTTCAACGGTTCAAAACGTTCTTGAATGAGGTCCTGCCTCGCAATGCGATCGACATTTTCATTATGGGCGACATCTCTGCTGCTGCTGCTCGTTCACTGGCGGAAGAGTTCAGACGGGCGCTTTGTCTGCAGCCCATCCCCTTCGCGGAGAGTGCGGGAATAGAGGTAGGTTGAAGTGTGTGCTGGGGGAAGAGAGAAGCAGGAAAACCGGGAAGAAAAAGGAACGGGATAGGTAGTGGACAACGGGCGGAGGAACAGAAGGGCAGCAGGGAGGAGAAGACAAAAGGGCGCGTAGGGGGAAGAGGGAAAGCGGGAAAAGAAGAGGACAAAGGAGAAGCAGGGAGGGATAGAGAGAGGGAGACACACGGACGAAAAGAGAGGGTGAGGCGACGAGGAGGAGGGGCGCAAGGAAAAAGACAGGGGAAAGGCGAGAAAACGAAGGCGAAATTGAAGGAGTTGCTGCACACAAAGCACGTATTGAGGAAATGGAGCAGTCAACAGGGAAGACGGAGGCAGAATACAGAACAGCAAGAGCCACCACCGTCGCAGCTGCAGTAGCTGAAAGGGTAAAGAAGGGAGGAACAAACTCATAGCAGTTGCGCGAAGGGCAAAGGGGGAGAGGAAGAGCCAGTGGAGGAGGAGGAGGAGGAGGGGCAGGAGCAGCACAAAAAGATGGGAAGAAAAAGCTAGTGGCACTTGCAGGAAGGGAGACGGAGGAAGAGAAGCAGCAGCAGAGAATAACGAAGCACGCGCTGGCAGCAAGGAGCACCAACAAGAAGAGAGCCTCTCGCGACACAGCAGCAGCAACAGGAACCGTCAGAGGAGGAGGTGGAAGCGAACGTGTTGCTGGAAGAGCGTTTTCAAGAGAGAAAGACATCAGGCAGCATGACTCACGTGTGGGTGTGCCCCGCTGAGGAATGGTGTGGGGGTGGGGAGGTGCCTGCTTCTGTTGCTGCTGCTGCTGTTGTTGCTGCTGCTGTTGTTGCTGCACTTGGTGCTGCTGTTGCTGCTGCTCTTGGTGCAGCCGCTGCTGCTGCTGCTGCCTCGGATGCTGCAGCAACGTGAGCAGGCCGCCTCCCGCTGCAGTTGCTGGCGCTGCTCGTTTCCTCCTCTTCCCTCCTTCCTCCTCCTCGCTCGCGGTCGTTTTGCTGCTGTTGCTGTGTCGCTACCCGGGCTGCAGCACGCCCGCTGCGGCTCCTGTTCTTCGCTTCTTCGTTGGCGAGCGCGTTCTTCTTCTGCTGCCGTGCCGTCAGCCGCACGTGTGGTCCTTGTGTTGCTGCCGCTTCTCCTCCTCCACCTCATCTTTCTCTTCTTCATCTTCTTGCGCCTGTCGCTCTCGCGCCCTTTTCGCCGGTTCCGCGTCCTCAGTTGCGCACACTTCTTCTTCTCTTCCTGCTCCTCCTCCTCCTCCACGTCGTGTGTTTGTCGCTGGCGTTTTCCCCCCTCCCCACTCCGCCCGTTTATGCGCCTCGGCAGTACATGGCGGTTGTTGGCGTTTTGTTCTTCAGACGCTGCAACTGTCGGAAGACTTGGAGATCCGTATACCGAACCCGATTCCGGACGATTCAACGCATGCGTACGTGTCGCTGTACGTCTCTGAGCCTGCGGATTTGATGGACGTGGTGGTCTACTCTCTGCTTGGCGAAGTGCTGGCGACGCCTTTCTTCGACACCATCCGTACGCGGTACATGGACGGCTACGTCGCGGCAGCAGCGGTCCGAGAAGTCGCGCCAGTCGTCGCGCTCGCTGCTGTTGTACAGGTCAGTTTTCTCTTTCCCTACTAGCTGCTAGAGAGAGAAGAAAAGGAGGCGTATAGGTCTTCCGTCCCCCTATGCTTCATCTCTGCTGCACCGATGAAAAAGAAGAAGAGGCACAGACGTATGTTTCTTCTGTCCCCCCATGCCTCCCATCTGCGGCGGCGCCATTTTCCCGTCGAACGAGTCGTCCGCGTCTCTTCCCCTTCTGCTTCTACTCGCGGCGACTCTCAAGTCTGCTGCTGTCTCTCCCCACTTCTTCTTATTCGTTCCCTCCTCTTCACCTTCCTCTCTGTGTGCGTAGGTATTTGTATGTGTTTCTTCCCGTGGTCCTCTGCGTCGTCATTTTCTCGCGCTGCCCGTGCATGGACCATCGCAGAGAGCGACATAGGGTTGTCGGGAAACGTGCGTGTGTGGGAGAGGGGTAGAGCTGCCCGCTGTGTAGTAGTGCTGCTCTCTGTCGCGTCGCTGCTTCTCCTGTGATTAGCCTCGCCCCCATATACTACTTTGGTTTTGCTCTGCAGCTGCCAGTGCTCTTCTTGGGGAATCCGGGGCAGCAGCGGAGGGGTGGAAGGGGGGAAAGGACCGCCGCTGCGAGCTCTCTGCAGGCGCTGCTGCTGTGTACCAGCTGCCGCGCGAAACCGAGGGCTCCATTTTCGCTGCGATGGAAACTGCTGCTGCGCCTTACGCTGCTGCAGCTGTGCCGCTCGTGGGAGTTCGGCGGTTGTGTTGCTGATCTGCTGCTGGCGCACTGGTTTGATGCCATTGTTGGGCTGTGGCTGCTGCTGTCCGTCTTGACCAGAGCTGCTTTCTGTGCTCACTCCCGCCGTGTGCTGCTGCTGCTCTTCTCGTTAGAAGCAGCTGCTGCCGCTGGCGTGCCGCTGCAGTTTGCAGGTTGTCCTGCTGCTGCGCGTACGGTCGTTCTCTCTCTGCGTCTGTATCTCTTCCTGTCATGTTCCATCTGTCTGTATCTTCACATATGGAGACGCGTTATCGTCACCCGTAGATCTACCTATGTAGGTATATATATATATATATATATATATGTATATATATCTGCATGTGTGCACTGGGATGCTACACGCCGTCTGCATAGAGGGATATATTGAGGCAGGTACGGGTTGCTTTAGGTCGTTGCCCCGTGCTTCTGTTTCTTGCTTTCCTCTTACATATCTGACCCGCCCCTGCCCATATATAGGCACATATATATGGGTGAATGTACACACATTCGTTCACGCTGCGCGTCTTGCCTACGACTTGCGTATACATGTATGTGTGTGTGGTAGGGTTCCTTCCCTCTCTCTACACTAGGGAAAGAGAGAAAGATTTGGACTACCTGTATCAGGTGCCATACATATATATATATATATATATGTATGTGGGGAAGGGAAAGGACAATGAGAGAAGGAGAGGGCCGGTTTATCTGTTTGTTTTCATACATGTAGAGAAAGGAGAATGAGAGGGAGAGATTTTGCATGTGTGATAGCTGTACGTACACACACACCCACGTTGCTCAGTGTGTACTGCCACACTGAGCGTGTGTGGCATGGACATGTCCAGCAGTCGGATGCTGCTGGGCGCTTTCGTGAGGAGGAGCGCATGTTGAGGTGCAGAGCGTGGGCCTGCTCGGTGTCGCAGGGGTCGAAGAGAATACCCGACGAATTGGAGCGACATGTCTGCGCATTCTTCGAAAACATGCAGCAGCACATCGGCGAAGAGATGACCGAAGAAGCCTTCCTGCAGCGGCTGCAGTGGCTGGTGGCCAGCAAATTTCATCGAGCCGCGGAGAGCTTCGCAGACTATTTCAACGAGTGAGGAAACTGCCCTCAGCCGGGGGGGACGGCCGAAACAAGGGGAGAAAGGAGGGGAAGAGGGGTGGGGGGGAAGGCGGAGTTGCTCTCACAGAAACACTGGCGCAAAAACAGCGGCATTCGCCCCTTGCTAGGTGCACGTGTCTACAAGCGTATGCAGAGAGAGGTCTCGTTCATATGAAGTGCGATGCGTGTGAAAGAGAGACACTTGAGAGCGCCCCCCTCCTCGTCCGCCTCTTCCTCTTCTTCTTTTTGGGTCGACTCGCGTAGTTCAAGAACAGGAGTTGGAAGGTGTTTCTGTGCGGCGCTCGTTCTCTGTAGGGAGCGTGGGGGTACATACAGCTGGGTCGCTGTCTCTCTGTGTGTCAGTGTCTCCCCGTCTCCGTCTCAGTGTGTGTGGCTGCGTCTCTCAAGTGGTGAATGGATGGGTGCAGCTGGCTGCTCACATCACAGCGATGGTCGGTCTGCCAGTTGTGTCTTCGTCGAATACTTCCGACAATCTCTCTTTCGAACGTCTTCCTGGGAAGTCGCAGTTTTTCACATGAAGTACGACCTTCCTCAGTATCCTACCAGCTGCACCAAATTGCCCACATATATATAAATGCATAGTTATTGACACGCACGTACATGTATAGATGTGTAGATTCGCACGCGTAAGGATGTACGTAGTGGGAGGGTTTCCCCGTGTCTCGTTGTTTAGAGGCGTTCCTGCGGTGGGTTTGTTGGTGCCGCCCTCGTGCGCATTCTCAAAACATGTCTACATTTTTTACTTGATACTTTTCTCTCCCTTTTCCGTCGCGTCTACGTGACACACTGTTTTGTCCAGCTGTATCTGTCCGTCAGAGTCACTTTCACTATATTATATGTGTGTCTACGTGTCTGTATATGCTTTAGGCTTTTGTCCAGCTGTGTCCACCTGTGACAGTTTCTCTCACTATATTATATCCATATATATATATATAAATGGTATATATATATATGTATATGGGTATGTGCGTATATCTACATGTACAGTCATACACACAGACACAATATATGTCTGGAGATACGAATGGAACTCCTTCAAAATATTAGGGTTTTGGCTGTTCGCGCATGCGTTTGCTTCAGAGTGGCGTCGCAGGTTTCATCGAGAAACTTCTGCTTCATCCGCAGCGAGGTAAGTGATTGAATCAGACAAACGCTCTTCTCCTCTCTATGCTCCTTATGGTGTATATATATATACATACATAAATATAAAATCTATCTCTCTGGTCTATATCTATCTATGTGGACATGTATCAGTCTTGTTACATCTCTCTATATCTGTCTATCTATCTCATCTGTACGTGTGTCCACGTATATCTCTCACTGACTATCTCTCTCTATATGTATACATACATATATATATATATATATATATATATATCAGTCTATCTAATCTACCTCTGTCTATCTCATCTGTATATGTATCCACGCATATCTCTCATTCATTCGCTCTCTACATACATCTACATATATAAATATATATATATATATGTATCAGTCTATCTGTACATATATATAAATGTATATGTATGTATACGTCAGTGTATGGCTGTGTGGGTGTGTATGTTAGTTGTATGTGTGCGTAGATTCCTGGCACTGTAAACGTCGTGTGCAGAACTCCGGCTATGGATTTGTATGTCTTTTGCGTGTGTCCTTCCCCCTGTGTATATGTGTCTCCGTCTGCGAGTTGTAGAGAGACATTTACGATCGGTGCTTGTTCTTGTGCCGCTGATACAAGATAGCAGAGACCGACCGAGTGGCTTCCGCTCTTAGACACACGTCGGCTCTCATACAGACAAATATATACTTATAAATGTATATCTAGAGAAGAACATGTGTAGATCTGTTTATCTGCCTATACATATATATATATATATACAGGGGAATGCATAGAGTACATGTGTACGTATATGTATATACGTACATGCGGATATAACGTATACGTGTATATGTATATATATCTATGCGTGAGTATTCATGAATACGTGTATGTTTCTATCTACATACGTCTGGGGTGTACGTACAGCTGGCGAATCTAATTTCGGAACGGTTTATGCGGTGCCCGGAGATTTTGAAAGTTTATTTGAAAGGCCTCGTCGACAGAAGTAGCAGGCGGCGCATCACCGTGAAGGTACGTTTCGTGAGGTGCTCCCGAGGGTTGTCGCAGGGGGAGAAAAAGGAGAGAACTGAGAAAGCAGCAGCAAGGAGGTGCATGCAACGGACACAAAACGCGTGCAGGCCAGCAGCAGTCAGAGGGATGCCCGCACTTGGACAGCAGGAGAACGACTTCCTCGCTGCAGGGAAGCGGAAAAGCACCGCTAGACGAACAAACAGCTCCAAGTAGAGATGAACAAAAACAGCCCACGAACGTGTACTGCAGAAGCTACATCATGCACGGAGAAAAGGAAAAGAGAGGAGAGGCGGAAAAGAGAGAGCGGGAAAGAGGAGGGATAGGAAAGAGCTCCACCTCTGGTTTGTGTACGTGCGTCTGTACACCTATATATATATATGTATATGTATGTATGCGTATATGTATATATATATGTATATATGTATATGTATGTATGCGTATATGTATATATATATGTATATATGTATATGTATGTATGCGTATATGTGTACATACATATAT
>KL647305.1:2163233-2175090 GCA_000727475.1 Sarcocystis neurona | reverse complement strand
ATATATATATATATATATATATATATATATATATACGTACGTATGCATACATATCCATGTGTTACGTATATACGTATATATGTGAGGGGGCAAAGGTTTTTGTGTGTGTAGAATGAAGAGCCCGCTTTTCGTTATCTGGAGTGCTGCCTTCCTGTGGCTGTTCGCCTTGCATGTGTCGTCCTTTTTCTTTTCTCTCACTACCTCTCGTCTCTCTCTTTTTTTCTGGACTTCCCTTCCCCCGCCGTCGCGTCGTCGTTTCGTTGCCTTCCCTTGCGAATTTCTCTGTCTTTCTCTCCCCGAGTTTCTCAGTCACTTTTCCGTTTCTCAGATGAAATAACGGAAAAAATTTCTTCAGTCAAAACGTGCTGTGTCGTCGGTCTTCTCTGGCTTACGGCCCGCGGCCGTGCCTCTCTATTCTCCGTCGCGTCTACGTTGACATTCTTCTATTTGTTCGTATATACGTATGTGTGTATGAATGTGTATTCGTGACTACGTTTCTGACTTCTCTTGTGCTGCAGCAGCATTTTCCTCCCTCCCTTGCGCGCCGGCTGCTCCTCCTCCTCTTTTTTCTCTTTTTTCGACTCCCCTCCTCCGCTTCGCCGCTGCCCTCCCCTGACAGAGACCGAACGCTTGTTCCCCGTTCTGCGTTTTGTATTTCCTCCTGCGATCCACACGTCTTCTTTGAGAGTTCATCCGTCCTCTTTCGTGTTTTCTTTTCCGCTCTGTGTGTGATTCGATTCCCCTTCTCTCTTCTCTGCTGCTTCTATACGAAGCGCGTGCTGTCTTCGGTCCGATTCCGTTTCGTTCCTTTCCCTCCACTGTTTTTGCCATCGCTGCTGGTGCTTCCCGTGGGTGTCTTGTGTCGCCTCAGCATGTCGCTGGTGTGTATGTGTAATTGTGTGTGTTGTCCCTTGGGACTGCTGCGTGCCTTTGTTTGTCTGTGGACTTTCTTCTTCATTTTCACTCTCTGCTTCGCTGCCCGCCCTCTCCGTCTTTTCTCCTCTTTCTCTCTCCTACGCTCTTTTCCGTTCTCATTTGCTCACATTTTTTCTCTCTTTCGCTCTGTCTGTCTCTTCGCCTCTCCGGCGTGCTCTGCTTGTTTCTTCCGTACGTTTCTGCTACTTGTTCGGCTTCTTGCTGCTGCTGCTGCTGTGTGTTTGTGTGGGGCTCAGAATAATCTCCACGACGTTCTTCGAGAGCCCCGCAGAAGCACGCAGGGATATTCTCGCCCAGCTGGCGCAGCAGCAAACGTTGGCACTGCCGTTTTCTGCTGCGCGTCCTGCTGCGGGTCCTGATGCCGTGTTGGCTGCTGCAGCAGCAGGTCAGGTTGGAACCGCCGGCGACAGCAGCGTGCCTTTGTGGGTGGGCCGTAGCCGTGGCGACACATGCAGCATACGAACGGCGACGATAGAGAAATGCAGTGCCGTGTGCGCTGCACCAAGCAGGAGCGTCCTCACCATTTTGAAAGTTGTAGAGCCGACGCAGCCCGTCGCTGCTGCCGCTCCTCCCGCGGAAGCGCCAGAGAAAAAGAAACCTGAGGAGGAAGAGGAGGAAGGGGAGGAAGACGAAGAAGAGGAAGAGGAGAAGAAAAAGCTGGAGGAAGTAGTAGTGATGCCGGTAGGGCCGCTACCGCCGGCACCACCGGACGTGCGGAAGCAGCAGGAGGCCGCGCTGAAGGCCCTGCAGATGCAGCAAGTGTTAGAAAAAGTGCGGCAGCAGCAGGCCCAGCTCCGCAGGCAGCCACGCGGGGGTAGGCGGGGGCAACCGCGACGGCGACAGGCGCAGCAACCGCAGCTGTTGCAAACTGTCCCCCAGCAAGGCGCCCCGCAGCCGGCCGCAGTGCAGCCGCAGCAGATGCCGGCAGCAGGAGGATTACCGGCTCCAGCAGCAGGCGGGTTGCCGGGTGCAGCCGCAGGCGGTTTGCCGGCTGCGTTGCCGGGTGCAGGAGCAGGCGGTTTGCCGGGTGCAAGGGGAGCAGGAGCCGGCAGACGGGGTGCTCCTCAGCAGCAGCCCGTGCCAGTGTTGTCGCAACAGCAAGCGCGGGGCGTCGTAGGAGCGCCAGTGCAGCAGCCACGTCCGGGAATGCTACACGTGCAGCAGCAGCTTCCTGATGCATCCCAGCCACAGCAGCAGCGGAACCCAGCGGGTTTGCAGCTGTCTGAGGCTCAGCAGCAGCAGGCGGCACTGACGCTCCAGCGAGGGCTGGAACCACAGAGAGGGCAAGCGGTAGGAGTGGAGACGAGCCAGCAGCGGCAGCAGGGAATACGAGCAGCCCAACAGCAGCCAGGGAAAAGCACCGGTGCAATGGGGGCAGCGGAATCGCAATGGCTGCTGCAGTCCCGGGGTGGCACGCTGCTGCGAGCGGAGCAGCCGCACCTGCAGCTGCAGCAGGAAGGAGGCATGCAGCTACTTCAGCGTATTAACGCAATGAAACAATATGGCGCGCACCCGTCAGCGATTCTAAATACCTGGCTTGGCCCTGCTCGCAGTAATAGACTGCTGCCAGATGCTGCTCCAAGAGCTTACTCTCACCACTACTTGTATAGCGCGGCAGATCCCACTGTCCAGCGCGAACTTTTCGAGAGACTAAAGCTACGCGAACAGCAGCTCCGGATACGGTGGCATGGGCAACACCAGCTCCAGCTCCTGCAGATGCAACAGCGACAACGGGTGCTACAGCAGCAGCAGTCACAGCTCAGCATGCAGCAGCAGCAGCAGGAGCAGCAGTCACTGGTCCGTGTGCAGCACCAGCAGCAGACGATGCTCAGTTCGACGCAGCAGCAACAGCAGCCACAGGTGAGCATGCAGCAGCAGCGGCCACAGGTCAGCAACCAACAACAGCCGCCAGGGGTCAGTATGCAGCAGCAGCAGTCCCAGCTTCGCAGGCAGCACCAGCCACCACAAGTTGGAATGCAGCAGGTGCAACCGGCACAGCTGAGCCTGCAGCCGCTCCAGCAGCAGCAGCAACAGCAAGTCCTAATGCAGCAGCCGTTGTTGGCGGCGCAGCAACAGGTACTGCAAGCGCAGCAGCAGCAGCAGGCCACGCTGCAGGCGTAGAGCGGGTTTGGGCAGCAGCAGCGGCAACTGCAGGGTAGCAGGAGCAGCAGGGCAGGGGTACTGCAGCATACACGACTTCACTCGAAGCTGCGGGAGCACAAGCAGCCGCAAGAGGGGCGCAGTCAGCTGATAGACCCGTCCGTGCGTGCCGCATGTTTTTTGGGCAGAGCAGCGCTGCGGCGTTGTAGCGGCTCCGACACCTGCAGTTGGGAAGCTTGCCTCCTTTCTGTCTCAGGGAGAAGCACTGCGCAGACTGACGATCTACGTGCGTCCAGCAAAAGTTGGAGCTACAGCATCAGTAGACGGAAGCTCCACCAATAGGGAGGGCTGAGAAACCGGTTTCGGCGGGGGCAGCAGCAACCGCAGCAGTACGCGGTTGCAGCAGGAAGAGCAGGTCGTTGCAGCCGCAGTCGCAGTAGCAAGTGGTTGACGAAGCCAGGGCAGGCCTTCTATTTTCAGCGGCTACACCAGTTCAGAAGAGCTTGCTCAAAGGGGTGCGGCAGCTGGAGGGTTGTGGTGACGATATTATACGCGTCTTCTTCCCCCAGGCAGGAACAGGAGGACACACTGAGACTTACATGGGCCTACGCCCATGGTAGTCGCTGTCTCTTTCTCCCTGTCGGTTTCCGTGTCTTGTCTGTTTCGTTCTCTCCGCCGCTGCCTGTGTCGGCGTGTCTGTGTGTCTGTCTTTCTGGCTGTCTCTATGCTGCCCCGTGTCTCTCTGGACGTACACAGGATATGCCTGCGTTTATTGGTGAGCGGGCGTCGTGGGGTTTAGACTTTGTACGTACATGTGTGTGTTTCTACGTGGACGCCCCGGCCGCTTGCCTTTTAAAGAAGGACGAGCGTATGCGTCAACGCAGGGCAGTCGAGCCTCCTGGTTGCGTTCTGTGTGTAAGTGGCTATGGCACATCGACTTACGCTTGTTGACTTCTTTTGTACAAAGTGGCTCTGGAGTGTCTGTTTTTCCTCGGTGGTTTCTGTCTGTAAGCGATACTGGAACACCTGTGTCTCTAGTACGTGTCGCCCCAGAATCAGCGAGGCGTCTGACTGAGACTTGCCGCGTGTAATACTGTGCTGCTGCTGCTGACTCTGCCTACTACTAGCGCTACTACTGCTCGTACTGCTATTACCCCCTACTACTATTCCGCCGTAGGGAAACAGAGTATGTTTACATGTATGAGAAAAACAGATGGATAGGCGTGAATATACACCTACAGAAAGAGGGAGACTTTATAAACCCTCTGTAATTGAAGAGTGGGAGAGAGAAAAAGAAGGAGAGGCTGTTGGATGCTGCTGCGCGGCTGCGCAGAAAGAGAGGGATTGTCCTTTGCAGCTGCGCGGCTGCCGGTGAGGGCAACGCCGCTGTCTCCGTCGTCTTTGTCTCACAGTTGCGTCACACGCATATGTATCGCGCTTTTGTAAGCTTAAGAGACTGAGTTTTCACGCCCCCAGGTGGGGGGCAGACGGCGCTGCACGTTTGTATTTCTGTGGAGCCAGCTCACGTGTATGTTGTGTAGGGCGTCCGCGGAGATGCTTGTATCAGCCCGTTTGTGGGGGATTGGGGCGTACACAGGTATTTGTTTGTCTTTGTCACTGGAGGAGGTGGTCAGGGATCTTGCTGGCTTCAGAGTGTATGCATGCACATAGGTACAGGTACTTCGATAAATCCGCTTCAAACGCAACTCTGTGCGCAGCTTCGGGGAGCTGTGCAGTGCGTTTGCTTGTGGAGAAGCGGTGCCGTAGAACGGGTCGTGACCCGGCTGCTGGGAGTTGGTTGAAAGAACCTGCGTGTTGTCCGTAGCATGGCAATGCAGCGAGAGATCGCCACACAAATCTGGGGGGGGGGGACCCCGAGGGAACCGTAGTACGCGCAGACTGCACAGCAGCAGAGGTCGTTTCACGCAGTCAGGTCAAGAAAGGGCGTGATCTTGATCATATGGATGTACATATATATATATATACGCCGTATTTACAAACGCATTTGCGTCTCAAGAAATGAGTGTGTGTACATATTTGTTTGCGACTCCGTAGTTGGATACGTACACACACATACGCAAACGCCAGGCACAGTGATTTATATATATGTATATATATATATATGTATGTACATACGTGAGGCGTGTTGTCGATATTGCAGTTTGATGTGAGGTACAGGTAGAGTCTTCTGTTTCGTCGGTAAAACCAAACATTTGTCTCCCGAGACGGGAAAAATCGGTTTGTTTTGTCTTTTCCTTCTCGTCCAATTTGTTGTTGTGTATATGAACGCTTATATGTACTTCAAGTGTACATCCACCAGGAAGGGGCGTCTACGTGCGCGTCGTGTGCGCTGCATGGGGGCTAACGCCCCATATGACCAGACGGCGGGGGAGAAGGAACTGTGGCTAGTGGAGTCAACTACGTATGGTTCTTCTGCACGAAGGCGCTCTTGCACGACGTTGTACAGATGCGTATATATATATATATACATATACATATACATATATATATATATATATATTCATTATGTATTGTAGTTCAGTTTGTGCATATATATATATATGTAGATATAGATATGTGTACATGTAGAGGGTATGTTTATATCGCACTTGGTGTCAGCACAGACGTCAAGAAGGCCTGCTGTGACAGACGTACTGCAGCAATCGTAGTGAACCACTGCCTATATTCAACATTCTGGTGCCCTGCTGTCAGCAGCAGATGCATAGAGAAGGCAGTTCCTGTTTTGTTGGGGAGAGTCTTACTGGGGTAGCCCGGGCCGACCTGTTCCTCCTGGTAACAACGTCGCTGCGGCTGCTGCGTGCAGGTGTTATTACAGCTCTTGCACGTAGCAGTAGTGTTGCGGTACGCTATTGAGTGTACAAACGCTGCAGCGGCTGATGAGGCTGGCGCGTCTCGTGCTGTTGCTGTCGCTGCCGTGGATTCGCTGCTGCGGCTCCCACTGAGGCCGCTACTGCTGCTGCCGGCAATGCTGCTGCTGCTGTTGCTGCGTCTGATCCTGTTGGCTCTGCTGCCACGTACGCTGCTGCTGCCGCTGATGCTGCCAACAGCAGGGCTGCTCCCGCTGCCACAACGCTTCTGCGACTGGTTCATCGGCAGGCACAGCTGCTGCCGTCACTTACTCTGTCCTCAGCCGTCTGTGCTGCCGGTGTTCCGTCGCTTCTGCTGCCCGTGCAGTCACTGCAGTTAGTACTATTGCCAACGTTGCTGCGTCGCTCGAGATGCCTGCCAATAGTAGCGCTATCGCTGCTACGAAAAGGAATCTCCCGCTGCTACAATCGATCCTCTACAGAAGAAAGTGCTGCTGCTGAGTGAACGCAGCTGCCCCCGCTCCAGAGCTAGGGCCGCTGGTGCCGCTCGTGGCGACGCTGTCTGGGTAGTGCTGCTGCCGGACGTGTGGCTTCAGCTGCTGAAGTGGATGTTAACTCCGCAGCTGCTGCCGTGTGCAGTGCTGCTGGTGCTATTTAAAGCCTTGCACTGCCTTTGTTACGCACATCGGTGCGAGTGTTTCTGTCGCTGCTGCTGCCGGCAGCTCTGCAGAAGCGCTGCTGTCGTTGTTGTCATGTCTACCTTGCCCGTGTTGCTTCTGCTAGGAGAATAACACAACAAGTTCACGTACGGCTGATAGTGGAAGTCGTATATACACGTATATACACAAAGGAAGTAAATACGGGTGTACCTGTACGAATAGGAAAAGAGAGGCTGGTTCGTGAAGTTCATGGCGTGTAAAGGCTGGCCCAACACGGCGCACGGCCTGCAGCTCCGTCGCTCAAGCGCCGTTGCATTCAAGACGCATCGCAGAAACATACTGAATCCTTACGCACTTCGGAGGACTTGTACGAACACTGCCTTTATATATATATATATATATATGTTAGTATGCAGAAGCGTACTACGTTCCTATTCACTTCGGCAGGTTTACAGGAACACTACACCAATACATCTATAGTTCTACCTACGTGTATATATATATATATATATTATATACGTACGGACCCCCTGTCGGGTACGTGTAACACAAGTAGAGAACAAAGTATAGCGGTTGTGGTGTGTCGTGTACGTGTATACACGCGTGTGTAGCTGTGGCGCAGCTACGCATCTGCGAATGGGGTTAGTGCCCTGGAGAGTGTGTATATATCTATATATATATATAATGTGCACACGTTCCATGTGGCACTTACAGAAGAGTGGACTCGTGGAGTCGTTGGTAGTCATCTGCATGCTTTTATCGAGCTCTGGAAGAGGCTCCTGCGTGAACGCAGTTCCTTGCGTTGTACGCACACAGTCGCCCCTGTAGCGCCACCTTTGCCAGGGCTGCAGCACGGCGTCGCTCCCGGCACAAGGAGGTTTTTATATATGTATAGAGCTCGTTTATACACGCCTATATATACATATAATATATACATATATTCACGCACACACACACACACACACACACACCTGAATGTATATTGCCATACATAGTTATGGACAAATATGTGTACATATATTTCCATATACACGGCCACACACGTGCGCATTCGTAATCACTTTGATGCGTCTGTGTGTCCTCTCACTCATACGTGTTCCTCTTTCTACAACCAGGTGAAGAAGTACAGCTACATTATAAATGCATGCAGGCGTGTAAAGCGAAGATACCGCGACCAAAAGGGCGCTTACGTATACGTGTGTGTGACCGCAGAATTTCTGCAGTACACACGTGCACAACTACGTATAAATGTCTCTGAACTGCAAGCAGTGTGAAGGTGAGCTGGCGAAGCGCTTGGCAGCGCCGCGGCCCTCAGAAGCTTTGCTTCCCTATCACGGACGCCCGGTAAGGGCAGTGCGTCCTCACGAGGCGTTAGTCTCTTCTTCAGCAGCCGGCCGGAGGCAGACCGTTCTCTCCCCTTCTTCTGCGTGCCCCAGCAGCCCCTAGGGCACTGGCGCCCGTGGCGGAGACACATCCATCGTGTCCCGGTAATGCGTAAGAAATAGGCGAGACGGGGAAGACAGAGCGCCCCCGCGGAGAGACAGACCCAGGGAGAGAGGGAGACGGGCAGATAGAGAGACAACGAGCGAGCGAGAGCCGAGTCGCTTCACAGAGGAGACATACGCGAACACACACACACACACACACACACACACACACAAAGGCGTGGGTGTGCCGCCATACATGCATGCAGCTGGGTAGACGGAGGAGAGTCAGAGAGAGGCACAGTTGACACGAGGCAGAGAACAGCAACTGTACACACACACACACACGCGAGACACCCAGACACTCACGCGCGGGAGTTTCTACGTGTCTCTCTCAAGGGAGGCCTACATCCCGTGTGTATTTGATCCAACATCAAATTTGCTCAAAGCGAGAGGCACTTTCCCTTTTTCTCGGGTGCCGCCGATCAAGGACGAGAGAAAAGGGCTCCGCTTTGCAGAGAGCCACACGGGCAGAAGCAACGACCGCGGAGTGGAAGCAGAGTCATCTGTTCTCTTCGTCGTCAAGCAGCAGGTCGCACTCCGCAAGGGCGTCGCTGCGTTCTGCTGCGGTGGTGGACGCGTACAGGGTCCGCTTCCTCCCCGTCCATCTGCGCGAGCCGGGAGAGTCGCGCATGCACAGCAGCAGCACCAGCCGTGCACAGCACTGGAGCTGGTAGACCCGCAGAAACAGGCAACAGAGAGACGACCCGCAGTAGCTGAGAGGATAAAAAGAAGCAGACGTGTGAGAGCCACCTGTATATCGTCCCGCTGCGTGGGTCTCTGCTGCACGTCTCTATCTCACAGCATAGATGTCTTCCCCTCTTTGCGACGTATACGTCGCTCTGTGTGGATGTTCGTGTCAGCCGCAAACTTCTGCAGATCTGCCTGTCACGCATTCACGTGTGTGTGTCAGTCTCTGTCTCACGTCTGCAGGATTCTGCAGACACGCACGTCACACACTGCAAGAAATCAATGCCTAGAGATGTTATGAGTAGAGATATGTATGTAGCCATCTAAATAAATAGATATGTGCGCATGTGTACACCGCATGAACAACCGATGGGCTATATGCACACGGGGTCCTCATAGAAGAGCACGAACGAAACAGACGCTGGGGAAGTGGCAGCAAGAGAACGATGAAGCGCAAGATCGGCGCGCGGGGAAGCCGGAAGAATAGAAAGGACAGGAAGAGTAGTTACACTCGCGACCAGAGCAAGGAGGGAATACACGGAACCCCACTTTGTGACATACATCTAGAGACACACACACACATGACACATACATATAAACAGACGTAGAAGACGAGAGTCTCATTTACTGGGTGGCAAGACAATACATACAATCTGCCACAATCCCCACCTACAAACACGACAGAGTTTTGAAACATCACTGTGTGACTACAGAAGCATCCGTAATACTTCTTATTACATATACAAATATACATATATATATACATATATACGTGGTCGCGATACATATATATATATATATATATATATGTGTATACGTGGTTGCGATACATATATATCTATATATATAAATATGTATATGTACGTGGACTCAAAGCAAGCAAGAGAGAGTAGGTTTTGTTTTGTCAACATTGTCTGCTGCACGCAGAGTCAGAAGGCAGAAACACGCGTGAACGCTGAGCTACTGGGAACTCAATGCACACCAAAGTGCGCGTGTCTATATCTCCGAGTAGACACCAAGAAATATATATATATATATATATATATATGTGTATGTATATGTATGTACATTTCTTCATGCTCCTAAATACTCCGATGCACGCCGGTACATATATATGTGCATACGTATATACAACGTCCACTTGTCCTCGGCGACATAGACATATATACTACTGTTTCACGTAGACATGCATGTCCATGTATATATGAATCAGGTGAAGAAGGAGGGGAGGATATCTTACTTGAGAAGTTTGAACTGGTGATTGCTGACGCTTCGCCACGTAAGCACTTGTTGCCACTCCAGCCGCGAGTAGTACTCAAAGGCAGAACCCTGATCAGCAGCAACAGCAGCACATTCACACGTATACCCGTCACCTACGTAAATATACACACGCATACATTCGTACGTATACACAAAACCACTACACATATAATATATATATATAGATAGATAGAGAGATAGACAGAGGGAGAGAGAGACAGGTACACACACACACATACACATACTGCAGGAACAGCAGACGTATCACGTGTGACGTTTCGTACTGCAAGAAATCAATGCGCAGAGGATGTTATGAATAGATATATGTATATCCACATCTATATAAATAGATATGTGCGCATGTATACATATATATATATATATACACCGCGTGAACAACAGATGTGCCATGCATAGGGGTCCTCACATATGTATGTGTATATACATATATGTATAGGTACGTATTAGCACTGGCATGTATCTAATTCTGTGCATGTATGCAAATCATAAATATATGTACACATAAGAATAGATACAGACAGCAGCACCTGGCGCCCGACACATCTTTACGTGAACATACACAGATATATATACATATATGTGTGGATACATATATATATATACAGATAGAGAGAGAGAGCCCCGCACAAGTACGCATGCGTTGAACCGAAGAAGACAGAGAAGTAAAGAAATTAGCCGGGAAGAACGGTGGGAGGGTGTTACAGCCGCTGTGGCTCCGCGAGAGGCATGAAGCGAAGTTTCTCCCACGTACTTGGACTAGGACGAAGACTCCTCGCCAGTCGTCGCGGGAGGCTACCATATGCCCGAATTGCTCGTACAGCAGCGCCGCGCTCCGTCCAGGGGCCCGCAGCAGCAACTGCATGCGACAAGTCCCACCGAGCACGCGACAGCTCTGCTCGTACATTTACTCGCATGAGAGGAAGCGCTTTCCACCAGTTCGACCCAGCCGCAGCAGACAAGAACAAAAAAAGGCGCGCAGAGAGCGAAGGGCAGAAAGACGGAGGAAGCAACAGAGGGAGGGGAAGGGAAGGGGAAGAAGACGCGGCCGGACTTGTCTGCTTCTCTCTCTCTGCGGAGCTCGATGCACGCACATCCAGCGGTCCGCAGGAGCAGGAAAAGAGAGAGGGAGAAAGGAAGACGATGAAACACGTCGAGGTCCCATCGCGACAAAGAGGCCGAGCCTCCACATACGCATACGTGCACTCACCAAGTCAAGCAGCAGTCACAAGTACGTAAAAAAATATCTATATACATACATATAGTAGCCACGTACACATATATACATATATATATACCTATTGTCTATGCACATATATATGTACTTGTAGTGTCTAGGTATATATATATATATACAGGGCCATATTGCCTACGTGCGTAGATCTGTAGATACCCATATACGTCTACGTACATACATATATACAGATATATTGTCTACGTGCGTATATCTACTAATACCCATATACTGTCAACGTATGTATATACACGTATATATATATATATATATATGTATACATTATAGGTCCGTGTGTGAGTCCACAATCGTGGCTGAAGTGTCTGACAAGGTGAAGCAGAGAGCGCGTGTTTGGTGTGGGCCACTTCTTACGAGGGAGAAGGAGAAGGGAAACGGGAGGGAAAAGGAGACAGCAAGAGAGAGAGGAACCCAAAGAGAGGCAGAGAGCACAGAGAGAGGGAGGAGACGAGAAAGAGCAGCAGAGAGAAACAGCAAGGAAGAGCGGAAGGGGAACGAGACAAGAGAGCCCAACAGAGAAGAGGAGAGACAGAGACACAGAGAGGAAGAGAGAGACAGAGAGGGGGAGACAGGGAGAGACAGAGAGGGAGACAGAGGGGGGCCAGAGAGGGAGACAGGGAGGGAGACAGG
>KL647305.1:2071323-2162790 GCA_000727475.1 Sarcocystis neurona | reverse complement strand
GGGAGGGAGACAGGAGGGAGACAGAGAGACGGAGAGGGAGAGAAAGAGGGAGAGGAAGAGAGAAACAGAGAGGGAGACAGAGAGGCAGACAGGGAGACAGAGATGGAGGCAGGGAGAGAGACCGAGAGACAGAGAGAGACAGAGAGGGAGGGAGACAGGGAGACAGAGAGGGAGACAGAGAGGGAGACAGAGAGACGGAGAGGGCGACAGAGAGGGAGACAGGGAGGGAGACAGAGAGAGAGAGTCAGGGAGACAGAGAGGAGAGAGGTAGATAGGAAGGGAGACAGGAAGGGAGACAGGAAGAGAGACAAGGAGGGAGACAGGGAGGGAGACTGGGAGGAAGAGAGAGACAGAGAGGGAGACAGGGAGATAGAGAGGGAGACGGGGAGAGTGAGAGGAGGAGAGAGACAGAGAGGGAGACAGAGAGACAGGGAGAGTGGAATAGGGAAGAGGAGAGGGTGCGGTGAAGAGAGAGAGGAAGGAAGAAAGGGAAGGAGACAGACAGAGAGGGGGAGGGAGACTGAGAGAAAAGCATGGAACTCCAAGAGAGAGAGACAGAGGGAAGGGAGACACATATATGCGTAGTAGAGACGGTGTAGAGGCTTGTAGGAGAAGAGAGGCAGCGAGGGACGGACGTCGGAAAGAACGCGCGGTGGAGGGCACCACCACCGATGGCGAGAGACAGCAACACGGACACAGGAACAGGCAGACTAAAAAGGGAGAGACGTAAATGGAAGAGAGACATACGAAGGACAGAGAGAGCCAAGAGGAAGACCCAAGAGTGAACTACCAACAATAGCGAGAGACAAGAAGAAGAAGCAGGAGAAGGAGAGCAGTGGGGAGGATAGACAGACAGGTAGGCAGATGGACACAGACAAGTAGGTAGGGGTAGGTGCACACGTAGATAGACACGTATAAACAGATAAACAGACGCCGACCAACACAGATACATATATATGTACAGAGAGAGAGGAAGACGGAGAGAGAAGGACATATATGTGTGTATGTCGATGGGCGGAGGTGATAAGAGAGAGACTCTGAAAATGTACCTCCGCCTCGCGTTTGCCAGGCATCCGAGTGAGCAGCACAGCCCCGCGCAGAAACGGCGCCACGTAAGTGTAGGGCGCATGCACCAGCGCGACGTTGAAGGGAAGCTTCCTTGAAGTCACAAGGAAAAGCAGGAGGAGAAGTCAAAAGACAAAAGCAGTCAGCACGCAAGAAAGTGGAGGAAGTTACACTCAACCCACGCTCAAAGACGACTAGATTCTCACAGCTCGCTTACACACACGTACATATATATACACAGAGAAGCGCGTATATATACATATATACTTATGTGTATATATATGCCCGCCTGTAGAAAGCTAGATAAACGCATATATATATGTGGAGGGAGAGAGAGAGTCAGCGAAGACACGTAGGTGCACGTGCGTGTCCGCGGAAAGAGGGAAGGGAAGAAGAGTGTGGGCCGGTCTTTATATACATGTACATGTGACCACATGCATGCATGCAGGGGGGCTTATGTAACGCATAGGCTGCTGCATGCGCCTAGACAGGGGAACACCTATCTGTCAATCTCTCTCTCTATGTGCCTACCTGCATATATGGATATAGATAGGTAGGTAAATAGATATGGATAGTGGTACAGATATAGATATTGACACACACACACACACATATACATTTGAATATACACATGTATAACGAGAAGGCGTGCCAGTAAGTCACATATAGATACACAAAAGAGAGGGGAAGCCGGAAGGCGATACATATACATATATACACATATATATATAAACGTGTGTATACTTCTATATTCATAAGGACAAAAAGTTGTGGGATACCCACAATTACACTTGTATATATATATATTTGTGAATTTTACATGTGTGTGCACAAGCGTTATTAAATTTACCAACTGATTAGACACACAGAGGGAGACACATACACATATACATATATACCTATGTACACAGACAGGCAGACAACACATATATATATACAGACAGAAAGACAAGACATATACACATGTATATATATATGTACAAAGCGACAAAAGAGATACGTACATATATATATATATATAAATACATATAGACAGAAAATACATATATACGTGTATACATGTATATATATATATATGCATGTATATATGTATGTGTGTATGTACGTATGTATGTATGTATATATATATGTATATATATGTATGCAGAGAGACAACATATATATATATATATAGAGAGAGAGAGAGCTCGGTATTTTTGGTGCGGGCGTGTCAAAGAAAGAAGCACGTTAACATGTGTCATTAAACAAGCACACGTGTATATATATTCAAGAGGGCCACGAGAGAGAGAGAGATGAAGAAGTGTCTTCTCTTTCTGCGGTGCACACAATTACAGAGCTTACATGGTTCCCCATAGCGCGTTTCCTTCTTGATCTGTAGTGTATATTTTCTCTGATGCTGTTGCTGCTGCATGCTCTACGGAAGGACCTGCTTGAGCGACAGGCTGCTGGTGGGCCACTGCTGTCTCCTGCTGCAGCTGCTGCTTCGCCGTCTTTGGCACTGCTGCGTCTGCTGGGTAGACAAGCACTTGTGCTCCTTCTGTATCCCTTCTTGCACCCTGGGTTGTAGAGCCGCGCAGTCTGCCTCCGGTGTCCTGCAGCCGCCGTTGCTGCGTCTCCGGCTTCTTCAGCTGCTGGTCTTCCTTATTCTCGTTCGTGGTCTTCCTGTCATTTACCTGCTGCTGTTGCTGCTGTGCCACCAGCTCCTGCTGCTGCTGCGGATGCTGTTCTGATGCCAGGGACGGATCTTGCTGCTGTGGCTGCTGCTCTTTCTTTCCCTGTGTTTCTCGTCCTCCTTGCTGCTGTCGCTGTGTTGCGCTGTGCTGCTCTGGCTGCTGTTGTATCTGCTCCTCCTCTTCCTTCTCCTTCTCCTCCGCGTCAGCCGTGCAACCCCCCCTCCCATTCCTGTGCTCCTGCTGCTCCTGCTTCGGGACGCACTTCGCCAGCGCCGCACGGTCCGAGTTGCCCGGGGAAAGGTCGCCCTGCTGGGGAAGTAGCAAACCTTGCGTGTTGCTGGTGCGGACGTTCTGGCCTGAAACATCAGCAATGCTGCCGCGTGGCTCTCTTTTAGCGTCCTTCCACGCGGTTTCACCTGCTCCACTGCTGCTGCTGCTGTCCGTTCTCCTGGTGGTGGTACTGCTGCTCAGACGACTGCTGCTGCTCGCATTGCTGATGCTGGTCGCACTGCTGCTGCTGCTCGTACGGCTGCTGGCACTCCCACTGCTGCTGGAACTGCTGGTGGTCCTGCTGCTGTTGTTGCTCTCGCTGCCGTCGTTGCTGCTACTGCAACTGCCGCTGCTGTTGCTGCTGCTGGTCCTGCTGCTGCTGATGGTTGCCCTGTTGATCCTCTTGCTGCTGCTGCTGCTGGCTTCTTTTGGACTTTGCAAGCCGTCGACAACGAACTGCAGCATCTGATTGAAGGAGAATAGTCCACCTGCTGCCGCGGCTGCACGCGGCGCTGCAACAGAGATCCTTGCCATTCTATTTGCTGCGACGACAGACAAACGCGCAGCAGCCTCCGGCTCGCCTTCTTCTTCTTTCTCCTTATTGTCGAACCTCTGGGCGATTGCTGCTGCTTCGTTTGCACGCCTTCGCTTTGCAGCAGCCGAGTCCGCAGCGACAATTTGTGGAGCAGCAGAAAATAAAGGAAGGTTTGCTCGCCTAGCGATGCAGGCAGCAGCTTCTGCCTCGTCTCCGGAAAAGCCAGCAGCGTCCACCAGCAAAAGGCGGTCCTGTGCTGCATCCGCTACCTGCTGCTGCTCCCATCTCTGGTGCTGCGGCATGTCTTCCACCCCCTGCTGCTGTTCTTGTTGCGACGACAATACTGCCCCTGCTGCCCTCGCTGCTGTTGTTGCTTCTCTGCTCCCTGCTGCAGCTCGTTCGCTTGCTGCCCGTTCCCATTCCATCTCCGGCACAGCCGCCCCCCTCCCCGCCTGCTGCTGCTGCATCTGCTGCTGTCGTCGCTTCTGCTGCTGCTCCGCTGTCTCTCGCTGGTCTTGCCCGCGCTCCTGACGCTGCAGCAGCGGTTCCAGACCCTTCCCCTGCTGCTGCTGCGGCTCCTGCTGCCGTCGCTGCTGCTGCTGTTCGACATGTTGCTGCGGCTGCTGCTGCCCTGGTTCGCCGAAGTAAAAACGGTGGAAGCAGCGGAGTCGCTCGCGTGCGGCATGCAGCAGCAGGGGCCGTTCATCAGAGCCAACCAAGGTGACAACATTTTTTCTTAAGCTGCTTCTACGCGGTTTCTCTGCAGTATACTGGCGCGCTTCAAGCCAATGGCGTGTCGCTAAAGCAGCAGCAGCAACAGCATTCGCACTCCCAGCAGCAGGTCGAAAAAGTGGGGCATCTAGCCTATCACTTCTGGTTGCCGCTGCTGCTGGTTTAACTTGGCCTGCTGCAGCCACTGCCGCTGCGTCGCTTTTGCCGCTTGTGAGGTCGTGCACTCCTGCTGCTCCTGCTGTCTCCATCTGCTCCTCTTCCTCCGCCTCCTCCTCTGGTGCTGCGCTTCTTCTGGACGCGCCCCCTGTTGCTGCTGCTGCTGCTTCCGCAGCAGTACGAACTGCATCCCCTCCTTCTGACACTGCTGTACCGGGTGCGGCTGCCAGCTGCATCTCCGCGCCCGCCGTAGCTGCTGCTTCTGCGGCTCTCCACGACGCAGTTGCTGCTCCTGTGGCCCTGGCTGCTAGTGCGTTTTCTTCGTTTCCTTCCGCGCTTCTGTTCCCATCTGCTACTGCTGCTGACGACGCTGCTGCTCCTGGCGACGATGCTGCCTCTGGCCACGCTGCTGCTTCTGGCGACGCTGTTGCTTCTGACGACGACGCTGCTGCTCCTGGCCACGCTGCTGCTGCTCCTGGCGGTGCTGGTGCAGCTCCTGACGACGTCGCTGGTCCTGGTGACGCTGCTGCTGCTGCTGCTGGGGAAACTGCAGGGGAGTCTGCTGCAGCAGCAAGATTGCAGAGCAGCCGCGATAAAGGAGAAGGCAGCGACGCCGGGTAGACACAGAGTTCCTCTTTCAGCAGCAAGGCCACCTCGAGCAGCAGACTGCCATCCCCGCAAAACGGGTCCCATATCTGCAAGCAGCACGAGCAGCAAAACAGCAACTGGCGGGGCGCCTCTGCGAAAAATCGGCGAAAGCAGCAACAGCAGAAGAGAGGAACGCCGCCGACGCCCCTGCCTCGATCTGTCCACTGCGCCGGCAGCGGCGACAGAGAAGCAGCGGTCGTGGCACAAGGCGGCGCAGCAGTTGCAGGGAGGCCCGGCAGCAAAGGGAGAAGCAGCAGCAACAACACACCACGCGGCGGCTCTTTCTTGTGCCTCCTTGATGCAGCAGCAGGAGTCGCAGATGGAACGGCAGCAAGTTGGTTGAACGCCACAGCAACAGCGGCAGCAGTGTAGGAGGCCCGCGGTCCTTCGCACGAGCAGCAGCAGCACCAGTTACACCACCGAAGGCCGGATAAGCAGCGGCTCCACTTCGTTAGTCTGCAGCAGCAGCGGCAGCAGAAATGCGAAGTGAAGCTGCTTGACGTGAACTGCAGCAGCAGCAGCGGCACAGGAGACGCGCGGCGGCTTGACTTTCAGGAGCAGCAGGAGTACCAGCGGCAACCTTCCTTCCTCGTGTGTATCTCTGCAGGGAAGGCTGCTGCCCTTTCCCTCAGCAGCAACGTCACCCGAACAGCGTGTCCTTCGTCTCCTGCAGCAGCAAGGCGGACTGGCCGCAGGACCATCAGCAGCTACTCTTCGACTCACTATAACACTCACCGGCTTGCAGGCCTACACAGACCTCTACAGTAATACATATATCCCTGTGGTGCTGCCACCCATACATACATATATATATATATTATATCTAGACGCATGTGCTGCAGAAGCGGTGAGAACGGAGAAAGCGACTGAAGGAAGTTCGCAGCGCGGCACCAAACGAAGTCGCCAGTCGTCTCGTGGCGACAGCAGCAGCAACAGCAGCAGCAAGAGCGGCCGCAGAGAGGAATTTTCTGCCGGGTCAAAGCAGCAACAACCCGGTCATCGTCATACGCACACACATGCAAACACACACACACACGCACACAGGGACAAGAGAGGCTTGCTACGATCGAAAGGCTAATATATATATATATATATCCCTCTCTATATATATGTATGTGTATATATATTTGTATATTGACGAGTGCGGGCGCAGGCGAATAGCGGTGAGAGATGAGGAGCGTGGAGGCCAAGATATTTTTGTGTTGGTCCGTGGGCGGTAAAAGGCGCTACAGCGACAACAGCGAGGAGGACGCCTCACGCGCCTGGGGCTCCTCTCCCCCCGAGCTGCCGGTGGTGGGGGTCTCTTATGAATCTGCGCATGTTGATGTGTAGCTACTTCTACAGGGGCTCTTCTTCTACGCGTCTTCGTAAACACACACCAATACATATGCATATACATATATATACCCACACGCGCACGCACAGGCATATAAACATATATACGTCCATATATATACATACAAATATATATATATATACATACGTACGTACATAGACATGTACACACACACATATATTCGTAGACGCATGCATACCAATATACACAAGTACGTCCATATATACATATATACATGCACATATGCATACATATATATATACATATATAGGGATAACGTATACATAGACAACTACGTAGGCGTATAGGTGGACATGAGCGCACGTGCTTCTCGTCACGTATGAAGAAGCAGATCGCCATACACAGCGAATAAGAGAGAGATACAGAGAGAAAAAGAAGCGATGCCAGCAGCTCCTGCTGTCGTCCAGATAGACGCGCATACAGCTGCTCCATATAAAAGAGCAGCAACGTGTGCGACCTTCTTCTCTGTAGTGGAACGCCTCAGCACTGCAGAGTCGCATTTTTATACGTTGCTGCCCAAGAAGTGCGCCGCGGCTTTCTGCGGTCGCTGTGGAAGTGTGCGGAAAACCTACGACGAGGTCTCGCTCGCGCCGCCACATGCGCCGCACGCCAGAGGCGAGGGCCACCGCTGCTGCTGCTGCGTCGTCGCTCTCATGTGCTGCTGCCAGACCGGCAGCAGACACGAAAGAAGGCATCACGGCCGCAGCAGCTCCAGTAGCAGCTCCGCTGGCAACAGCAGCAGCTTCGCTGGCAGCAGCGGTAGCTCCGCTGGCAGCAGCGGCAGCTCTGCTGGCAGCAGCAGCAGCTCGGCTGGCAACAGCAGCAGGTCCCTTGGCGACAGCAGCAGCGGCTGCGCTTGTCGGGCTTCGCGCTGCGAACGTCTTGGTGTGCTCCAGTTGCTGCAGCCGCAGCAGTTCAACTTCCACCGGGAGCTGCAGCGCCAGCCCGTTCTGCGGCCGATCTTGGGTTGCTTCTTTTCTTCCTCGCAGGTCCGTCCTGTGCCGGCCTGCTTCAACAGCTCCGCAAGCAGCACGTTGTGAGCGGCTTGCTGTAGCTGACAACGCAGACAGCACCTGTTCGTCTGCTGCTGCTGCTTCTCCTTCTCCTCTTCCTCCTTCTAGTTTATCTTTCGACGACTTCTCTGCTGGACATTCTGCTGTTGCTGGTGCATTCTGCCCTGCTGCAGCTCTTTCTTCTTCTGTTGCTACTGTTCTTCTTGCGGCTGCACCAGCTGCTGCTTCCTTCGGCACCGCTGCTGCTGCTGGTGGGTCCGTCGCTGGCCCTGTGGCCGCTGCTGTTGTCGCACCTTCTGCTACAGTTAGCAGCCTCGCTGCAGCAGTTTTCTCAGCACACTCTGATGCTGCTGTAGACGTTGTTGCGGCTGGGGGAGTTCTTTTCTCTGCAGAAGAAGAAGAAGCAGCTGCTGCTGCAGCTCCGCCTCGCGGAACTTCGGGGACGTCAACTGCTTCGGCTCTCCCACTGTCACAAGAAGCAGCAGCAGCAGCAGCAGAGGAAGAGGAAGAGGAGGGAGAGAACGAAGAGGAGCAGACATGCGAGGGGCAGGGCAAGGCGCGCAAATATTCGCCGCCATTCCCCGTGCCAACCGAGGACGGCAGGAGATAATCGTCTTCTCGCATCAAAGGCAAAAGCGAAGAACCGCTGCAGCTGCTGCTCGTGCGCTGCTGCTGCCTCTCCTCCTCCTCCTGCAGCAGTGGCGGCTGCTGTTGAACTTGCTGTTTTTGCAGCTGCTGCTTCGGATCCTCTAACCGCTGCTGCAATATCTGTTTCTCAAACCCCTGCGTCTGCTGCAGGCCCTGCTGACCCCACGGCTGCTTCTTCCCAAGCTGCCGCTGCTCCTCCCGAGACTGCTTGGCCTGCCCGTGAGACCGCTGAATCTCCTGTCGCTGTGGAACCACCTGCTGTTGCTGCTTGTGAAGCTGTATCCGCCGCTGCTGCTGAATCCGCTCCTGCTGCTGCTGTTGAGATTGCTCCTGCTGCTGCTGCTGCTGCAGAAGTTGCTTCTGCTGCTGCTGCTGAAGTTGCTTCGGCCGCTGCAGCTGCAGAAGTTGCTTCTGCTGCTGCTGCTGCCTAAGTCGCTCCTGCTGCTTCTGTAGAAGCTCCTGCTGCTGCAGCCGGTGCAGCCACCGTTGGTAGGCCAGTATGCGCGACAAGAGTCCACCAAAGGCGCTCTGGCGGTCGCCAACTCTGCGAGTAGAAACTTCTCCGCATGCAGCAGCGGGGACGTATTCTCTGCTGTCACCGTCTGAACTGTTGCATCTTGCTTCTGCTTCAACATGTTCTTCGCCTGCTGCTGCTGCTGTTTCTTCTTCGTCCTCTCCCATATCTGCCGCTGCTGCTGGGAGGGCTGCTGCAGCTGATGCTGCTGCTGTGGACCTAGCAGTTTCCCCGGTGCTGGCAGTCAGCACTGCAGACGAAGCAGCTGTCCCACGCCCCCTGTCCACCACCACCTGCTGCTGCTGTTGCACCCTGAACGGCTGCTGCTGCTGCGTGCTCCAGCGCTGCTTCTTCTCAGAGACGTTCTGCTGCCGTTGCTGCTGCTGGTTCGAGCACGCCTTCGCTTCCCACTGCCAATCAATCTGTTGCTGCTCCTGGACCTCGTGCGCTTCTGAGGCCGCCTGCGGCTGCCTCCGCTGCTGTTGCTGCTGCTGCTGCTCCTGTTGTTGGCGCCAGCGGTTCATGTGCGTGCGGGCTGCCTTAGCTGTCGCCAGCAGTGACCAAGTTGCAGCAGCGTCGTGTTCGGGTAGCAGCAGGAGCTGCTGCTGCTTCTGCTGTTGCCGCATCAGTTGCATTTGTACCAGCTGCTGCAGTATAGGAGGCAGGGCAGTCGCAGAATCATCAGTGTCTCCTCCGGAAGAGTCCAGACACGAAGAATTAACGTCACCCTCTGCTTGTGACGCAGATGCTGCTGTTGCTGCTGCCACTGCTCCCGCACCTGTCCATGAGACCCCCGCTGCTGCGGCTTGCACTGCTGATGTAGGGAGAGAGCAGGGGGGGCTGCAGCAGCGAGACAGATACGCATACGGCCGTGGCGCAAGACGAGGTGAAAGCTGAAGATCCAAGCAAATGCTGTTGATGCTGTTGCTGCTGCTGCAGCTGCTGTGGGGGCTGCCGTTGCTTCCTCCGCCACGTGCAATGAAGAAGCGAAAGCCGAGAGCCTCGAGCAGCAGCGTCAGAGGAACAGGATCGTCAGCAGTAGCAAAGCGAGACCCACCAGCAACAGAAGGAGCAGAGAGAGCCGCAGGAGCAGAAAAAGCAGCAGCCGAAGCGAACCGAGGACCGACTACAGGTGCAGCAGCAGCAGCAGCATCGCCAGCAGCACCTGCTGTGTCACCTCGATCCAACACAACGGCAGCAGAGGAAGCAGCCGCATCACCGACGGGGCAGAACGAAGAGGAAGACGAAGAAGAAGAGCAAGGCGAAGAAGGGAATGACGAAGAACCTGCCGCGGACGAGTGCATGCGAATTACGTCCTGGAAAGCTTGGCGGACGACGGATCGTATTTGGCGGGTGTTCGATAACAGCGGAGAGGAGGCAGCAGCAACTCGCACAGGGACGTGGGGGAGGAGGCGTAGATCGGGGAAGTACTGCAGCAGCAGAAAGGGAGAAGGAAAAGACATGTGGACGGCAGCGCCAGGAAGATGCGCCGTCAATAAGTAGTACAAAGAGGAAAACAGCATCGGCAGCAAGACAGACAGGAAGAGGGGCACAGCAACCCAGAAGCATCAACACGGAGAAGCAAGTCACGCAAGGGACGAGGCCGTATTATAAAGAGAGTCACGAACAAAGAAGAGATGAAGAAGAAAAGGGCGGAAAGGAAACCAACGAAGAAGAGAAGCACGAAGGCAGGGACGAATTGTAGAAGAAGCGAAAGAGGCAGAAGACACTGCGGAGCAGCAGGACAATCGAAGCAGAAGCAGAGGGACCGGAATGGGACGAAGAAGAAACGAAGAGGGAGCAGACGAAGAGAAGATGACGAAGCGGATAAATCACCGAGAAATTGTGGTGTCTAGACACCCGAGAAACACCCCTCCGTCTCGTCTCTCTCTTTCGCTCTGTGGCTGTCTCCTTTTCTTCTCCTCTTCAATTTCTTCACAAGTGACGAGGAGGGGGCGCCTCTCAGCAGCAGAAGCATCCCGCCGCCTGCACCCAAACTTTAAAGAGACATCTCTTTTCACCCCTTCGAATGGATCGAGGCACGTATCCAGAGAAAAAACCGCACATACTCAGCTACACATCCCTCTAGTATACTCACATGTATATTTATATCTGCCTACCTGCTTATCTACCTATCTACCTATCCATATATCTATATATCTGTCTATATATCTATCTATACATCTACCTATCTATCTATGTACCTATCTACCTACCTATCTATCTACCTATCTACATATCTACTCTATATCTATCTATCTACCTATCTATCTATCTACCTATCTACCTATCCATCTACCTACCTATCTATCTACCTATATATATATTATATGGTGGAATGATCTGTGATGCAGCACGAACAATATACCTGCTACTATATATACACTTACATTCACATATATATATATCATTAACAATATACCTGTTCATATATGTCTTTCTCTACGTATAGATGTAAGAATAGAGGTAGATATAGATACATATGTATAAGTGTATAGCTCGTCTTCTATCACAGCTAAAGCCGCCTGATCTGTATAGCACCTTTGTATAAGTATATATATATACTTATACAAAGGTGTTATACATATATAAATGTATATGTATGTTGTCTGTGTAGCAAGTCAACAGACAGCTACACATCCAGAGAGAGGTCTGTACATTTCCAAACAAATATCCACTTCTATCTTTATATCTACATCTCTATATATGTACGGATAGCATTCCTTATCAACAACCATATCCATACATATATATACATATATATGTCGCTTATCTTCGACTTCAGTGGAAGGCTCGTTTCGGCGTACAAGAGAGGATTCTTTACGTATATATCTGTTATACATTCACGTACATTTATTCCGTATAGAAGCTCGCCAGAGAACATTACGTTGGAGAAATGTCTCCATACAGAGCCAGCCACACACACGTGTTTCTCTCCCTATACGCATTACGTGAGTAGACATTCTGCCCAATGACGCACCACGATAAATAGCGCTGTGCATGCATCCCTCCACATATATATGGATATGTGTATATATATGTGTATACTTTGCGTCATCGCACTTGTTCTTTTGTAGCGAAGGCCATTACCACAGACACTCCCATCCACACAGAAAGACACACACATATATATGTACATATACGTAGACATACACACATACCCATACATATATGTATACACATGTATCTATATGTGCATATACGGAGGTCCATTTTCTTCATGGAAGAGAGACAGAGAGAGAGGTGGTTTCGTTTGCTATATTTCCGGCCTCCTTTTGACGTTTTTGGTGGCTGGTGTCGGCGAGAAGTGCTGCTGGCCAGGCAGCTGCTCGTTTGTTGATTTCTTCTGAGACGGGGATTCGCACAGACTTCGCGTGAGGACGCAGCAGGGGACATAACAGCAAGTGCGTCGCCTCTCGGCAGTGCCGTCGTTACGCTTGTCGAGGCACCACGCAGCGGTCTTCGCTATGCGTGCCCTGGCAGCAATTTCGAAGGACGGGCACCGCCTCGCACATACGCAGTGAAAATGCAGAGGAGGAGAGAGACACAACTGCAGAAGGAGAGAAACGGAAAGGAAGAGACTGGAAGGGGGCAGAGAAGACAGAAGGCAGCAGCTCATATATATTCCACTGCGTCTCCAGGCATTCGTATATATACGACGGAGAAACAGGTACATGTGACACATACACATAGCAACATACATATATATATTACATACACACAGACACGTCTTCATATATCTGTGTGTAGTAGGGGTGTTAGTGTTTTCATGTGTATCTGTGAGTATACGAAGAGGAGAACAGCTATATACAGAAGTTTGTATATTGGGAAAAGTGAAGCGGGATCTGTTTTCCCGTATACGTACACACTTGTATGTCTGCATGCGTCTTTACGTGTCTACCTCTATATACATACTCACACAGATCCACACATATATAGTTCTATATCTAAGAACAGGATTGTGCTAATATTTATATGTATAGCTGCTCGACGAGGGGCGTATACGTAGGTATGTAGGGCAGGAAAGGTGTGATGGGGCACACTGGAAGATTGTCTGCGCGTACTGCCTTCCACTTGACAGCAGAGCAGAGGCTCCAACGCAGCTGCTCCGGGCTGTCGCAGTGCGGGAGATGCAGCAGGCGCAGCCACACCACTTCGGCAATTCGGGTGTACATGCACACGCGAGCCGCAGCAGACCAGTCCACCCCGTCCACCAACACGCCTCCTGGGACTTCACGTAGCCGAGCCTTGCCCCTGCGACTACTGCCGCCGCTCCTGCTGTCGCTGCTGCTGTTGCTGCTGCTGTCGCTCCTGCGGTTGCTGCTGCAGTTGCTGCTGCTGCCGCGGTTCCTCCTGCTGCCGTCGGGGGCGCTGCTGCCGCTGCTGCTGCCTTGGGTGCTGTGTTCGCTGTCGCCGCTGTCTAACAGCTGCCGCAGAGGGGGAAGGGTTTGAAGTTCTCGCAGCAGCAGCGCCTCGAGGCCCTTACGGACGGAGAGAAACAGCGTCAGCCGCTGACACTGCCGCAGCAGCTGCTGCAGCCAAGCTCCGTCCATGGGACTGCCCCTCTGTCTCGCTGCCGTTGCTGCTTCTTGCTGCTGCAGTTGCCGCTTCCTACTCCTGATGCTGCTCCCGCATCGAGAATACTACAAGTTCGGCGTCAGCCACCGTTGAAATAGGACGCCTCTCCTAAGCACGTTTCACGGCGCCAAGGAAACTCCTGCTACTCACTCATATGTGGAAAATAGAAGAGCCTCGCGTACCCTCTCCCGTCGCCAAAGGGCATGCAGACGACCCCGCTCAGACCCGAAGGAAGCAGCGGCGCAGACATTATCTTGCTACTGTGCTGCACGCATGAGCGTATCGCTACTCGCTCCTATATACTGGATTATATGCACATATATATATATATATATATAAATAAGCAGAACGTAAACTACTTAACAGACATACATATATAGTATAGGCAAGCAATATATATATATATATAGCGTGCTGTCCTGTTGGTCTAATACAGATGGTTTGCTCTCATATCGGTACATATACACGTGCAGACACATTCGAATAATGAAAGAGAGAGACACGTACGTATGCGTGTATATGTGCATATATACGTATCTACGCAGAGAGGTGTACACATATGGAAATATATGCACGCACGTGAATATGTCTACACATGCATGTAGACAATCACAAATACTATATCTATAGATATATATACACACATGTGTATACACGTGTCTGAAGTTTTGTACCATCCGTGTGTGCAGATGTTTGAAGAGATTTCTACATACAGCCACAGATAGGTTTGACTGCAGGAAGTCGGTGACGAGAAGACGCACGGACGCTGTTTATGTTCTTAAGAGGCCTATCCCGGTATTTGCGCGTCACACAACTCGCAGGAAGGAGAGAGGGAACCCGCTGCTTTTTCAAATGTTGTTGCGAAGAGATATCCTTTCGAACGCTGTCACGGATTTCTTTTTCAAAGGCCGGGTGCTGTTCAGACCGAAGGACGAAGGAAGGTGCCGAGCGGAGAGAGCGGGGCGGAGAAACAGGCGGCGCTAAGAAGAAAAGATGCCGGCAGAAGCGAAGGAAAGAAACAGGCAAGCAGGAAAAGAAGGAAGAAATGCAAGAAAGCTGCAAGGAAATAAAGCCTCTACAGAAAAGAGTTTAACAACAACAACAAATGGATGCAAAAGAAATCTTCGTGGGTCTGTGCCGGTACCCGCTGCTGTGCGTTCTTGACGAGGGAAGCCGAGACCGACATACACACGCTGCAGCCTTTATTTCTCTTTTTTCTTCAGGACTTGTTTCCGCAAGCCCACTTGCCGGGCAATCGTCCTTCGTTTCCTGCTCTGGGACTGCAGATCCTGTTCTCCAGGTTAAGAGTGAGGACGGTGAGGCAGATATATACCGAGAGACGTCTTGTCGCACATAAATATATTTCTCGAGGTGTGTGTGTGTGTGCGCAAACATATATTTGGGAACCTCAAGAAATGTGGTAGAGATCTGTAGAAAGAAGAAGTTTGCACGGCCGCTCGAGGGGTCTTCTTCGTTCGACTGTGGAAGTGAGATGCCGCCGCTTACGCGGCGGGAAAAGAGACCGAAAGGCAGAAATGCGGTTTAAAGGTTGTTTTCTTGCAGTTTCCAGAAGTGAGGAGAAGCGACAACTTGTCGTATTGACATGATGACAGAGAGCGAAATTCAAAAGACAACTTCTTCAGACACCGAGAAGGGCCGCAAGAAGCGAGTGTGAGCCAGTCCGCCGCGGGGCGGGGAAGTGTCAGTGCTGGTGCCGGTGGCACAAAAGATAAAAATTTCACGTGGATCTTCTCTCTGGCAAAAAGGAGGGCATATTTGTGAATCCCCAAGTCCTCTGCACGCACCCAGTTACGAGGGAATCTTGTCGTCAAGCAGCTCTGACACACTGCAGTGCTTTTCTGGAACGGTGGGGAGTGCTAGAATGGCGTCTCGGTAAAGTGGAGTGACACGGCGGAAAAGGAAGTACACGGGATAAGGTGTCTTCTGCCCACCAGACGACGCAGATTTTGGAGGACAACAAGTCCAGAGAATCACAAAAAACCCCGTGCAGAAGACTATGACTTGTGGCGAAAAGGCCGTACCTGAGGAAGGAAGTTTTCAGCGTGTTCGTCCTATATATGCGGACAGGCGATTTAACCAGTGACGCGCAGATAAGAAAGACAAACGACAGGAACGAGCTGGTATCCTGTTCCATCGACGCCTGCGGGGGAAATTAAAATAAAAAGACGGTTATTCCGTTGAGCGTGGACCAGTCTCGAGACTCAGCAACGACGCCGCGGGCACTCGACGTCACGCAGCAGGAGCAAAGTTCCACAGAAATCAAGAACGGCGGAAAACCGGCTACACACCTATACACTTCCGCATCTTCAGGTATATACAGCCATCCCGTGTTGTGTGTGTGTGTGTGCGTGTATATGTATATATAGGACATTCGTCTTTGTACAAGGAAGGTATTCCGTACATACATCTACATTCGTATGTGATACAGGCGGTGCTGAAGAGCCTCTGCAAGACCTGCGCAGACCGTCTTCTGTGAACGTGTCTTGGCAATTTTGGAGAGACCGCACCATGTCTCTCTGCACCTGGAGAGGTCCACGCGATGCGAGCAGTTGCGACTAACTGCTGGAGGATGTTTTGGTGGTGTTTCCCGATGCCGCTGCCGGCGCGTGTCTACACCGCATGCGGTTTTCCTGGCGGGTTCTGGCAGCGTGTCTCCCCTCGCCGCGTCACCGGGGTGTCCACCGCGTCAGACGGAGCCTAGAGACTTTTCATTCGTGAAGTTTTGCATCAGTCCTCCCGCGCTGGAGCTAGCAAGGAGCCTCTCAACAGGGAAACACGCGTTCTTCCTCCCTCGGAAGGGCGGGAGGTGTGGTTCGTGCTGGGGAGTTCGCGCCAGGAAGGCCACTGAGTTCTGTGCGTATGTCTGTCAGCTCACGCCGCGCCATTTTTGGATTCTTGGGCACCGAAAAAGGAGAAAGTCGTCTGCTTTTTCCAGCCAGACCGTCCCCTTTTTCCCGAGGAGAAATGTCCACACTTGGGAGTCAGTTGTCCTTGTCTAGAGTCGGTGCCGCCTGCGAACCGTCCGTGCCAGTCCTCCCCCTCTGCAGCGGAAGCCACCGCGTGTACAACAACACAGCAACAAAAGTCTGGAATGGGGCGGAGCGGAAAAGCCGCCGATGCCCTCTCCACAACTGGCCCTCCAGGAACGCATCTTGATGTAGAAAGGGTTTGTTCCCAACCCTCTCGAAACGGACGTTGGGATATTTATGTGTATGTTTTTCCCGAATGTGACGATGTTTGTTGAGGTGCACGTATGGAGATGCACTTACCCTACGCACGTGTTTGAAGACATCCGCGTCGTCGACGTTTTTGCAAGTGTAGAGAAGAAGAGTGCCTGTTCTCGGGAAGTTTGAAGAATTCTTCTACGGCGGCAAGCTACGAGAAAACTACGCGTTCTGCTGCCGCCTGTCACTCACTTCAGTCGAGGTATCGGCTCGCGGAGACCGGACTCACCTTTCTTCTTACACAAATGCTTTAGAAGTAAAGACTTCCTCGTCCTCCTCCTGCGACTCCGCCGCGTGCGTAGGACCGCAGAAGAGTTGTTCTCGGTGCCAAGACGCCTTTTCCCCGTCATTCTATCTCTGCGTCATCTCTGCCGAGTGATTGTTCACGCACTTGATAGTCGGCTGTGGAGCCGTCCCTGCGTTTTCGTCTGTCGATTCCTTCCGCGCCGCTGCTGCCTCGTGCTCACCACCTTCTCCTCCACGGCCCCCTTTTGCTTCGTTTCTACGGGAGAGACAATGCGAAAACGTCCCCAACAAAACGAGAGAGAAACCGTGCCCTCTCCTCCTCGCTGAAAGGAAACTTTGAGCCGGCAGGAAGACCGAAGGAAGAGCAACAGTCCGTTAAGAATCAGCCGAACCCGCCTCAACAGCTGATCTTCGTTGCAGCCTCGCGCAGGAGCCAATTCTCTCTTCTCACCTTAAAGCTTCCCTCCTGCATGTGTACATACATATATATATGTATACTTATGTGTATCCGCCTGTACACATCTAGCTAGTGTGTGTGTGTGGCTGTACAAACGCAAGAGAGACTCGCGGGCCTGTGCACCCGTGTATGTATCTATATGAAGGAATGCGAATGTAGATCTCCTCCTTTACAGGTGGTAAGTAAGTATCCATGCGTACGAATATTTCGTGAGTGAAGCGACGTATCTGCCGTCCCCCTGGTGGGTGGAAGTCTGCGTACGTTAATGTAATTCGGCCAGAATTTCCCCTCTCTCTCTTCTGTCTCCTTCGCCTTCCCCCAGGGTGCTGCCGCTTTCTTTGACGGGCCGAGGCTGAATATGCGCCTTTCTGTGTGTCCCTCTTCCTCTCGCTGCCTCCGTCTCGCTCGTTCTTCCTGTCGTCTCGTCGTTATTTTCTTCTGCGTCTCTTCGTCCGGCCCCCATTTGTTCGTCCCTTCCGTCTTCCTACTCGATTGCCCCAACCCTCCTGCTGCCGTGGCCTCTCCTCTGCTGCCGTCCCTCGTCCTCATCTTCCTCCTCCTCCGCCTCCCGGCGCCGCTCACTCTCCGTCCGCAGCTGCTCCTGCTGCTGCTGCTGCTTCTTCTTCTCCTTCTCGTCCTCATCTGCGGACGGCGCAATGGTGCACCCGCAGGCTGCGGGGGGGGAGGAGGGGGAGGTCCAGGAGGAAGCGGGCGCGCCGGAGTTGCAGTCGCTGGGGCTGCAGCAGGGAATGCCAACGAGACAGCAGCGGGGAGCGGGCTGCAGTATCGTCTGTGGCTAACTATTCGGCGGGTGCAGGGACTCGAAGTCGGCCGAGGCGGCAGCAGCAAGCTCTCAGGACTGCACGCGTTGTACGTGAAGTTCCGCTGGCAAGGCGAGAAGTTCAAGACCCCGCTGCTGCGCGTCCAGCGCAGCAAAGATCAACAGGAGCTGTCTGTGGACTTTGACGCCCGCTGTGATGACTCTTCCCCGTCTGCGCCGGGGGCAGGAGGAGGCAAAAGAAGCAGCAGCAGCGTCGGAGTTCTTCGCCGAAGAACAGCAGCAGCAGCAGCAGCGCCGCGCTACCTCCTCACCTACCTGCCGGGACGTGACGCGGCTGCCCTGCCTCTCGAGCTGTGGCTTTCTACTTTCTACGGCAAACACAGATGCATTGCGCGGGGCAGTGTGAATCTCCCCATGGCGGTTTCTTCGGTGAGCAGACGACTTTCCTGCTTCACGTCCTGCTGCCCAGCTTCCTGCCGCCGCTTCTGTTGCTGCTGCTCTCCGTCTCCCTCTGAGATGACTGCCGCTGCCAATACTGTGGCTTCTCCTCCCGCGTTTTCCGTTCCACCGGTACATATGTGCCTTCCACGTGTGTCGGGGGAATGTCCTTCTCCTGCTTGCTCCTGCTCTTGCTGCGACACTTCCCTCGTGCTGCTGCTGCTGCTTCTTCTTCGACGACCGGCTCAGCGCTGACGCACTCCTGCTGCGTCGGCTCGTGGATGCTGGCCCCAGCTACTCTTTCTTCACTGCTGCTGCGGCGGCCGCGACTTCTTTGCCGGTGACTGCTGCTGGGGCTGCTGCTAGAACTGCGCGCTTCTTGCTGCGTCCGCTGCTGTTGCTGCCGCCGCTGATTCTTCCTACCGCTGCTGCTGCCTTCGGTGCCGGTCTGCTCGTATGACTATCAACGCACGTTCTGCTGCTGCGGCGATATCGACTGCTGCCGGGGCCACACGCCGTCAAGCCTCCCGCTGCCGCGCGGCGAGCGGCTCTTTGAATTTCTTCTACTGCTGCTGCTGCATGTGTTGCCTCTGCTGCTCCCCCTTTCCCCCTCCCCTCCCCGCCACTGCTACTCCTGCTGCTCCACGTGCTGCTGCCAGCGACGCTACGTTCCCTTCGGCTGCTGTTGCGGTCCCCCCTTTCTCTTCACTACTCTTCCCTCGCTGTCTCCCTACACATCTGCTGGAATCGAACGTAGAGATACTTCCACGAATATACACAAACTTCATACTTATATACATACATCTTCTCTATCTACACATATGGATACGTATATATGTGTATATGTATACATATATAAGTATAACTCTGTAGATGTGTATACGTTTGTGTAAACTCGTGAAGCTGTCGATAGTCATAAGTGCGTGAATATGAATATATATATATATATAGCGATACGCAGCAGAACATCTGTATATATATATGTTGTGATATGCAAGAGAATGGATATGTAGAGAGGCAGGTGGGGCTAGGCGTTGCCGTTTTTAGCTTGCGCGTGCGTCTGTGGACATGTCTCTGTCTCTGTCTGTTTCTGTTCGTTCGCTGCTGTGAAGATTCGGTTGCATGGAATTTTGTGCGTGCTGCGAATGGTGCTGTTGCTGCTGCTCGTGACGTCGGGGAGGCGCAGGGCTCGCCGCTGGAGCTGCTGGTGCGACTAGAGGACGAGGACGGCTGCGCTGTGGGGTCTGCTGCAGCAGTTCTCGTGTCCGTCGCTGTGACGGTTTTCGACTGCGCAGCAGCCCGCGACGACGTGCAGCAGCGACTGCAGCAACACGCACATGAGCAGCAGCAGCGCGTGCGCTTGCAGCGGCAGCAGCAGCAGCTCGAGCAGCAGTTGCTCGCGGGAGAAGCGCCGTTGCTGTCCACCTCCTCTGCGCTGCCGTATCAGCCAGCGCCACACGTAGCAGCAGTGCCAGCGGCAGCAAATACTTACTCTTCTCCCGCACCTCCTTGTTCTTCTTCCTCGCCTCCTGTGTCTCTCTCATATCCATACCAGCAGCAGCAGCAGCCGCGCTACCCTCAGCCGCTCCCGCCTTGGCAACAGCAGCAGCAGCAGCTCGCGGGAGGGGTCCCTGCTGCTGCTGGTGCTTCCAGGGGAGCGGGGCCTCCCGTCGGCGTCTCCTCCGCGTCGCTCTGTGCTGCCGCAGCAGGTAGACCGAACGCTTCCTACTGTCGAAAGTAACCTTTTGTCGGGTGGAGGGTACGCTTGCGTGGACCGCAACGGGAAACTTTGCTTCGCTTCCCTCTTCTTCACAAAAAATCGCTTGTGCTGTCGTTAGCTGACTAAGCCGCACCCTTACATTGCTTTCCCTTCTTCTTCTCCGCTGCTGCTGCTGCTGCTTCTGTCGGAAGCTTCTCCTCTGCCACTGCTATATTCTACTGCTGCCTGCTGCTGTCGCTCCGCGTGCTGCTGTGGCTCCCCCTCCTGCTGTCGGTCCCCCTCCTGCTGTAATGCTGCTGCTGCCCTGAAGTGACTGCTGCGGTATGTGTCCCTCGTCGGGTTGCTAGTCTGCTGGCTGAATCTTCCATCTCCACATATCTCTCACTTTCCTTTTCTCTATGTGTTTCTCTGTATGTCTCTATCTCTGTATGTCTCGTGTGTGTCTGCGACACCTCCGCCTCCTACTACTGCGGTCGTCTTGCTGCCGCGTGTGTTTCGCTGGTACATCTGTGATGCTGCTGCTCTATGGTCTGGGGACGGCTGCTTTTCTGCTTCAGCTGCCGCTGTACATCTTTCCCCTGCTGCTTCCGCTGCGGCTGCCTTCCTCCTCCTGCTGCTGTTCGTTTTCTCCTGCTGCTCCTGTTTTGCTGCTGCCTCTGCTGCCGCTGGGGCGTCTTCGCTGTTGGCGGTGCTGCTGCTGCTGCTCTTGCGACTGATTCTGCTGCCGCTGTGTGGCTGCTGGAATTCAGAGAAGAGAGCAGCCGCTGCTTCGAATGACGCAGCCGTGCGGTTCATCCGGGGTATCCTGCCGCAGCTCTCCACTTCCGAAATTGAAAAGTACGTCTCCTGCACTTCTCCTCTCTGCGCATGCATGTCGGTCCGCCGTTCTTTTTCTCTCCCTCTCTGTTCACATGTCTACATTTGAACCGCCTCGTGCCATATTAGTACACATATACCTTTATCTATCGTTTCACACTTGTATATGCATGTATGCAGGTGAGCAATGCTCTGCATTACACACGTGCGTGTGAACACGTTTCCCCCACCCATTCACATACCTGTAGCTTTCCATGTATTTCCTAGCAAAGCCTCAGTATATATATATATACATACTTCTGTCCTAACACGTATCTTTATCTGTACATAAATATATTTATATATAGCTGTTCTCCTACGTATATATCTCCTTGTACATACATATATGTACGTATCCTTTCGTGTATCGCAAAATGTACGTATATATATATATATATGTACGTGTGTCTATACGTATATAAACGTGTCTTTACCTCTACATATATATACATATATATATATGGATATATGTACCTGTTTTCCTGCATATATATGTATCTGTACATTTATATATATATATGTTCATCCCCTTTAAAATGTCGCTATCTGTACATAGATACATATATGCGTACGTCTGTCCATACGTATGTATGTCTCTAGATATACCTATATATATAGTCACATAAATGTATGTACCTGTTCATATATAAGTTCATGTAACGCTATCTCTCTCTCTCTGTATGCATATACATATATATATATATATGTATCTGTTTGTGTTCACTATATATATATGTATATATGTATGTGTGTACGTGTCTATATAGATGCATATGTGTGGTTGTATCTCTGTGTGTGTCTGATTTTTAGCTAATACGAATGTAGGTGGACTGTACGTTTGCAGGTGCGTAGGCGTGCGAGAGTCACTGCGTATATATGCAGCAGGCGCAGCTACCCCAGGCGTTGTTGCCCAATGCGGAAAGTAGAGGTGTACGAGGTTCTTCGCGAGGGGCGGGGGGGGGGGAGGGCATCGGCGTGCATTTGTTCTGCTGCGCACGCAGAATTTCTCTCGGGAGCTGCGTTCTTCTTTTCGGATATCAGAGAGAAGAGAGCTCCTGGCCGTCGTTGACAGGAATGCAGCGCAGGGGGAGGAGGAGAAGCAGCAGCAGCAGCAAGAAGGAGGGGTGCTCGAGCTGCTGCAGGAGCAGTGTTACGTTTCTCGTGTTGTTCTTCTTCTCTTTCACTTCTCTTCCCCCAGTAGTCACCCTATACATATCTATGTTTCTACGTGTGTCTATACTTACCTGCATACATTCATATATTCTGTGCACTGTACGTGTGTACATATATATGCAGGTCTACATGTATAAGTGAATACAGCTGTATATATATATGTATATGTGTACAAGTATAAGTATATATAAGTATACATATATATATATATAGATGTAGATAGATTTGAAGTCTTCGTAACCGTTCTATATATTGTATACATATGTGTAGAGAAGTCGATGTATATAGAATATGTATATATATATATATATATATTCACAAAACCAACTGTATATAGAATATATATACAAAGCCAAATGTGTATTATATATACATATATATATATATATATGTATGTATGGATACGACAGATATGTGCGTGTGTATTGCGTGTGGACGTATCTGTGTGTGTGTGTGTGAAGAAGCTTCCGCATGCATTGCAGATCGGTTGGCTGCTGGTTGTGTGTGTGGCTTGTAGAGCTCTGCAGGAAGCGGGGGGTGACCGGGAGAAAACGATTGACTTGCTGCTGAATAAAATTGTCGCTGCGGCAGCAGCAGAAAATCAGGAGGAAGTGCATGCGCTGGAGCACCAGGTAGGAAAACCACCGCGACACGTATACGGAAAGTGGCCTGCCTTCCTTCCCGCTACGACTCTCCCGATGGTGGCTTGCGCACCCCTCCTGTGCATGCGCGATGTTCACATGCGTGCGCAATATTCACGTGCAACCAAAATACGCGTGCATGGGGAATACTCACGTACGCCGCAAATACGCGGAGTGTTCGAAGAATTCAAGTGGGCACGGGAAGAGTCTCGTATATCCTTTGCTGCCCGTCAGTAGAGAAGAAGGAGCGAGCGAGATAGAGGGAGACAAGAAGAGAAGAGAAGAAGGGAAACAGAGACGGAGACGGAGACGGGAGAAAATGACGTCGGTGACAAATGCGGGAGATGAGTCGTTTATGTGGCCAGATGGATCTCACCGAAGCGCGACACACGGCCATGTAAAGACAGAGACGGAGACGGGCAAAGAGGAGGTGGAGAACCTCCTGTAGGGTGTGCGATAGAGGAAGGCGAAGAGCTGTTGCCGAGGATTTCGATATCTCTGCGTGTGCACGACAGAAGCAGCAGCCGCACGACCAGCAGATCCGCACTGCTGCAGCTGCTGCTGTCACTGTCTCTGCTCCTGTTGCTGCTTCTGCTCCTCTTCCTGCTTCTGCTGCTGTTGCTGCTGCTGCTGTTGCGGCAGACCGGCAGCGACAGGAGCCGGTAAATGGTGTAGTCTCGAGGGCTGGTGGCAGTGCCCAGTGATGCCGAGACTTCCTCGTTTCCTTCAAGAGCGAGCGGTGGCTCTTTTTCTGTCTCGGCCGTCTACCGGTTCCTGTCCCTATCTCTGTCTCCGTCTTCTTCTCTCTGCCTGAATGCATGCGCATGTCGATTTCTGCGAAGTTGGTCGGAGCGAAAACTGTCTGCTTCGTCTTCTCTTTTGGTCACGCGTTTCTGTCTTCCCCTCTGTCCCCACCCACGTGTGGCTTCACTGCGCTAGAAATGGGGTGCAGTTTCCCGTGTACAAATATGTATATGTAAATATATGGACAGAAAGAGACAGCCGCGTACGTACACATATATATAAATATATGTGTGTACATATATAGAGAGATACAGAGAGAGACAAAGGCGCGCATACACATGTATGTATAGATGTACATGTATATATACATGTGGCGCGCATACACATGTATGTATAGATGTACATGTATATATACATGTGGCGCGCATACACATGTATGTATAGATGTACATGTATATATACATGTGTATATAACTATTTGTACGTATGTATATAGGCGGACAGGCGCGTATATGCATGTATATATAAATATATGTATATATACAGGTGTGTATAAATACACGTGGGTACGTAGAGACGCAGAGGCGCGCATATACACGTATATATATATATATATGTATGTATCTGTGTATACGTGTGTATATATATGCGTGTGTACATACATAGAGAGACAGAGGCACGTGCACGCATATATATATATATAAATGTGTGTATATGTGTATATAAATACAAGTACATATATAGAGACAGAAAGGATTGTATACACACGTACATATATATATATATATATATACATGTATTAATATGTATGTATATACATACGTATGAATATATGTATATATGCACGTATATAGAGACAGAGAGGCGCGTCTATTCACGTATATACATATGTGTGTATATACACATGTGTATATAAATATGTGTACACATATAGAGACAGAGAGGCGCGTCTGTACACGCATATACATATATATATGTGTGCGTATATAGAGAAACAGAGGCGCGTATGTGCATGTGTATATAAATATATGTATATATACGTGTGTATACAAACGTGTGTATATATATATATGAGAGGCGCGTGTGCGGTGGTGGCTTAGACGATTTGCTGTCAACCGAAGATGTAGGAAGTGAGAGAGAGAGAGGGAGGGTGTCCATGCATGTGGATGTGTCTTATGTACTGGGCATGCATACATATATATATATATATATATATGTGACATTTGTAGAGATAAATAGATATGTCGAGCAGAAGCATGCGTACGTATATGTATAGAAGGAGGAGGAGAAGGAAAGGGAGAGGTAGAGGAAAAGGGAGAGGAACTTTGAACTCTTTCTGTAAAGCTGCACGCAGAGCGAATATAGAGAGAGACACCGCTGCACCACATCTCTTCTCTACAACCAGACAACTAAAGGAGAAATCAACACATATATATATATATGTGTGTTCATATCCATTTATGGAGCTCTACGTATATATTAGCCTTATATATAGAGAGAGAGAGATGTAAATATCAGCCTGATATATATATATATATGTATAGATAGAGAGAGAGAGGCAATTGTATATATTAGCCTGATATATATATATGTATATATGTATATAGAGAGAGAGAGAGACAGTACGTTTTATATTAGCCTGATATATATATATATATATGTGCATATGTATACATATATATACGTATAGAGAGAGAGAGGGAGAAAGACGTATTTATTAGCCTTATATATATGTGTATGTGTGTATGTATATATAGAGAGAGCGAGACAGAGAGCGAGACAGAAAAGTGCAGTTCGATTCCACGTTGCGTATAGATGTTCGTGAGGTGAATAAGGGAAGTGAGAAGGCCGGCGCGTGGTGGAAAGTGAAGGATAGTCTGTCGAGCAGAAGAAAGATTGTCCTCACACCCGTCTGAGGAAATTTTGGGTGTGTGCCAACGCATGCAGGCAGAGAGTGCTGGAGAAGCGGGTCCTTCCTGGGCGCAGTACGGCGCAACAGCAGCAGCAGCCGCTCCTCCCCTTCCTGCTCCTCCTTTGCAGCACGTCCTGCAACAGCAGCAACAGCCGCTCGCTCCACAGCAGCAGCAGCAGGAGCCGCTCGCCCTACAACAGCAGCAGCAGCTGGCCGTTAACCAGCAGCAGCAGCAGCTCGCTCTACAGCAGCAGCAGCAACAGCAACAGCTCACCCTCCACCAGCAGCAGCAGGTCGCGCAGCAGCAGCATCAGCAGCAGCACTACGCGGTGTACGGGCCGCAGCCGCAGGCGTTTTTGCAAGGGCAATACCAGCAGCCGTACCCGCCGAACGGCTTTGCGCCTGCTCCGCTCTATGCTGCTGTGAAAAAGATTCAGCCATCAGGTCAGTTCCTCTTCATGTCTCGTCTGTCGTTGGCTAGTCGCATACACTGCACGCTTCATCTTTCGCTACTGTTAAAAAGATTCGCGGCTACTTTATTCTTCAAAATGTCCATATATAGGAAGAGTTCCGCTTGTAGATACTACGCCGACACAACCACATACGTATATATAATATATATATATATCAGTGTCGGTAAACGTGGATATGAAGACACACCTACGATGTGTACATATATATATATATATATATATATGTATTTGTATGTATGATGTTGTTCAAATATACGTACATATATATATACACGCGTATATGGTAGATGTGTGTCTCACGAGGGGAAGAGGTTTTTCACTTCACATATATATGTATATATATACGTAGATAGATAGATAGACAGAGAGAAACGACGAAAGGAAAATAACACCACGTCTATATATGATGAAAGACTCGTAATTGTTTTTGTCTTCAGAAATGCACACATCCCTGAGAATGCCTACACATATATATATATATACACACATCCATACATACATACATATACATACATACATACATATGCATACATACATACATACATATGCATACATACATACATATATATGTGTATGTAGTTGTAGCCGTGGAGTGGCGTACGTCTGCGAGTATATATGTAACTTTGTATTGTAGTGTTGAAGCAGGGATGCAGCCGTGCGTCTGTGTGTGGAAATAGACGTGGTGTACGTAGTACACTTGACTTATCGACGGCAAGTATGGGCCCCGGGGTGCGGCTCTAAGGATCCCTCGGTGTTGGCGATTGCAACTAGCTCTGCGCCTACCACTAGAACTGCACTCCTTTCTGCTGCTGCTGCTGCGTAGTTGCATCCTGCTGCTGCTGTTGTGTAGTTGCATCCTGCTGCTGCTGTTGTGTAGTTGCCTCCTGCTGCTGCTGTTGTGTAGTTGCCACCTGCTGCTGCTGTTGTGCCGTTGCCTCCTGCTGCTCCTGTTGTGCAGTTGCCTACTGCTGCTGCTGCTGTGTGGTTGCCTCCTGCTGCCGTTGCTGCTCTGTAGTTGCCTCCTCCTACTGGTGCGTCGTTGCCTGCTGCTTCTTCGCCAGCTGCTGCTGCTTAGTATCCTAATGCTGCGTTTGCTGCCGGTGCTGATCCTCTTCCTTCTGCTGGGAAGTGTGTGTGTCCCGCTCCATCTGGTCTCCTTTCATCTGTTGCTTCTCCTGCTGCTCCTCCTGTACACCTGCTGCTTTCCTTTTGCTTCGGGGCTTCTCTCTCTCTCTGTCTCCCCTGCTGCTCCGCGTTGCCAGCTGCTGCTGGTTTTCGCGCTGCTGCCGCTGTTCCTGCGTCTGCGTTCCCCTCCCTGCCGCTGCGTCTCTTCTTCTGGGGACCCCCTGCGTGCTGCTGCTGCTGTTGCTGGGCCTGTCCTGCGGTGCTGTTCTCGTTCCCCGCTGCTGCTCTGACGGTTGCTGCTGCTGTTGCATCCTGCGGCTCTGCCGGCTCCGCAGGAAGAAGAAAGGCGCTGCTTATCGGGATTAACTACCGAGGCATGCGCGCGCAGCTACGCGGCTGTATCAACGACGTCCACCGCATGAAGAATTTGCTCTGCGTCGTCTACGGCTTTCAAGACAGCAGCACGACGCTCGTCGTCTTGACGGATGACTCTCCCGACCCTCTTTATAGACCAACTCGAAAAAATATACAGAAAGTAACTTGCTGCATCATAAGGAAACGAACGCATACCCGGTCGCTCTCACCCTGGGGTGCGGGGGACTTCACAACAACCACCTGCCGGTTCCACTGCAGCCCTGTTCCCCGCGCCTTTTTATGGCTGCTTCTCGCCGTTGTGTAGCTTCTTCCTCTTCTTCGCTTTCTGCCGCTGGGCACCCTGCTGCTTCTTGTCCTCCCCTGCAGCTCCTACAAACGTCTGAACTACCCTTTCACCCACTTGCTGCCGCTGCTGCTGTGGCTCTTGCATTACCTGCCTCCTTCCTGCTGCTTCTGCCGTCCCTGTTGCTCGCTCCATCCGGCAGCACGCTGCAGCTGCTTTTCAGGCAGCTTGAGGCTCCCTGGTGCTGTTGCTGCTTCTGCTGCTCCAGCTGTTGCCTCGCCTGCTGCTGCTACCACCAGCTCTCCAGCTGCCGCTTGCCGTCGCTCAGCTGCAACCTTCTCTGCTGCTGGGGCTGCGTCTCCTTCGCCCGCCCGCCTGCTGACTCTCACCGTGTCTCTCTCAAAGCACCAGTCCCCACCTTCCTTCTCCATACGCCCATCCATATAATAAAGTAAAATACGTACTCCTTACCTACCTATCTATCCATCCATATATATATATATATATACACATGTGCAAGGGTTACATATATCTATGTCTGCCGACCGGTGTTGCCACACAAGTAGCAACGTTGTGAGAAACACGAGGAAAGCGAGGACGACGACGGAGATTCAGACGTCAACGGCCCCCCGCTGCCGAGAATGTACCTGGTGCGCATCTGCTAGTCTGCAGAAGCAGTTGGGCGTTGGCGTTTTCTTCCTGCTGCCAGTCTGCTGGCGTGCTGCTCCCTTCCTCCTCCTTTCGCTGCCTCTCCCCTTCTCCTGCCCTGCAGTGTTTGCTGCTCCTCTTCCTCTTATTCTTCCGTTCCACGGTCCCTGCTGCTATGCTGCTGCTGCTGCAACGGCTGAATTGCACCTGCGCTGCTGTTGCGCCAGCTGCGGCACCTCTTGACAGCTACGCTTCTGCTGCATTTCTTCTCCCGTGCTTCTGCTGCTTCCCGGCTCGCCGTCGCGTGCTGCTGCTGGTTGTGCTGTCTCAGGCGATGCGGTGGCTTACTCTTGACAACCGTCCAGGAGACTCACTTTTTTTTCATTTCTCCGGCCACGGCGGGCGGGCGATCGACAAAAGCGGCCTGGAGCCCGACGGCTTCGACGAAACAATTCTTCCGCTCGATTACGAAGTCGCAGGTCACATCGTCGACGACGAGGTAGAAATGTCTGCTGCTTCTATGCTGCTGCTGCTGCTCTGGTGTTGCTGCTTCTATACTGCCCCTCCTTCTGTCCCGCTGCTGCTGCTCTGGCGTTGCTGCTGCTTCTCTGGCGTTGCTGCTGCTGCTGCTCTGGCGTTGCTGCTTCTATGTTGCCGCTGCTTCGATGCCGCAGCTGCTGCTCTGGCGTTGTTGCCGCTGCTGCTGTACTGGTGTTGGTGCTGCTGTTGCTGCTGCTCTGCTGCAGCCGCTCTGGTGTTGCTGCTGCTCCGTCTTGTGACAGTGCTGCGGCTGTCCCTGCTACCGAGAACGCCACTGCCGCTGCTTCTGCTCTCGCAGTTACTGCTGCTGTCTTCTTCGCTGTTTCTCCTGCTGCTGCTGCGGCTGCTCCTCCTTGTGGATCGGCGTCCCCACCTCCTACTCTGGTGCGCCGGGCGCGCGACTTCTCTTTGCTGCTGTGGCGCGTCTCTCTCCTGTTGCTGTCTCGCATGCGAGCGCGGGCGCACCTGGCTCCTGCTGCGCGCGTCGTCTCGGCTTCAGCGGCTGCCCTCTCTTTTCTCTCTCTTTCTCTTTCTGTCTCGTTTCTGTCTGCCATTTCACCTCTCTTTCCTGGCGTGCTGGTACCCCTGCTGCTGCGCGCAGCTGCATGCGTACCTAGTGCAGCCGCTGCAGAACGGCTGTCGCCTCACAGCGGTAATGGACAGCTGCCATAGTGGCACGGGCCTGGACCTGCCGTTCACGTGGGACGGAGACAAATGGCGCTGGGAAGAGGAAATCAACCCGTTCTTCGTCCTTGGAGACGTGCAGATGTTCTCTGGGTAAGACACGCGCGTCTTTTGCGTTTTCGCCAGGAAGCGCTACGGCTCACGCACATGCCGGTGATATATTCTCCTGCGGCACACGCACCTGCAGGCGTGTAGACCAGATCTGGAGCAGCAGACGCAGCTAATCAAGTCGCGTGGGGCAGAGAAACACACACCCAGACGCAACGGGAAAGGCTAGAGAAGAGCAGGGCACGCAGCAACTACGAGCCACTGCAAGAAAGGGGTTCCATCGCCACGAGGCCTCATCTGCGTACCACAAGAGGAGAATTTCGTCCTCCTCTCTGAAGGCTGCGCTGCCGTCCGCGTCGACATATATACGTATATAAGATATATATATGTATATATGCGCATGTGGGTATGGGGGTGTACAAATATGTGTGGGAAGGGAAGAGAGCGAAGAGGGAGCGCGAAACAGAGAGAGAAGGCGGCAGCAGGGACGAGAGGAGGAGATACGGAGAGACACAGAGAAAGGCAGCAGCAGCAAAAAGAAAAGGAGACGACGAAGAAGACAGGGGGGAACGGAGAAGAGAAAGTGGAAGGTCGAGAGAACAGAAACGAGAGTCACGCGCTGAGAACAAGAACAGCACGTAGGCATCCAGGCACACACGTACACATATATATATATATATATGGAGACACGCACTTATTTCTGTGTGTATAGATATGCCCGGGCCAGTATATGTGTCTATCTCTTCGTAAGTGTGTTTAGTGTGTGTGTTATGTACAGACGTGTTCTTCGCATGGAGAGACGCGTAGAGGTTTGTCTCGGTCCACCTGTTGCTGCTGGGTTCTCACGTTGTGTCATTTCCTGTCTTTCGAAGCCGACGGTGTCTTGTGTGGGAAACACGTGGAAGTAGAAGGGACGAAGAACGAGATAAAAGCTGGAGCAGCCGCCACGCGTGTAGACCACAAGTTAATACGCAGGACGACGTTGCTGCTGCCTGCCTCTTTTGCGAAGAAGAAGGAAGAGATATGAACGAAGACACGTTGGCCTGATGGAAGATGCTGCGTCGCGATAAAAGAGGGAAGTGCTTCTGCAGCGTTGGTCGTTATCGTCCCAAGGGGGGGCAAATTTTGAATCTCCTTCCCTGAGCAGGGGGGGTCGGGGGGGGGGGGCCACGAGGACGCCGAACCGTTGCTGTTATCCTTCGCTCTCTCTTACGCGGTCGACAGACGGGCAGCAGGCAGCAGCAGTGTGGGCGATACTGCGTGGCTCCAGAGAAAACGTGAAGCGTTTGGTTTCTTTAAAAGAGAACGACTTCCTTTCCGTGTCAACTTCACTTTCTCAGAGAAGTGCGTCTGACTTCTGCATGCCGCTAGAAGACGAAGAAGAAGCTCGGCACCGGGTTTGTGTGCCTCGTGTATTAAAGAGGTGGCTTCCTCTTTCTACGGAGCATCGCCGGCCTTCTACGTCGGCCTCGTCGTTCTCTTCTTTTGCTGCTGGCAAATCCTCCTGCCTTTCTTCTTCTTTCGCTGTTCTTCTTGTCCCCTCGGTTCACCTAGGTGCCCTTTTTTAGTTTCTGTCCGCTCCTTCCCGGTGTCCGTACGCCATCTAAACCCCGCATCTATCTTTCTGTCTGTCTTTTCCTTCTTCTATTTCCAGCATCCTTGTGTGGTCCCCGACTGCACCTGGTCTTCTCCCTCTTCTGCGTCCGGAAGGACGCAACACTGCTGCTGCTACTGCTGCTGCAGCCCTCCTGGTTTTAGCTGCGGTTGCTGCTGCACACCAAGCGTGCGGCGGAGAACCGTCGCGGCTACGGCGACTGCTGCAGCGGGCAGGTGGGACTGCTGCGCTGTCTCTTGCTGCCATTATACCTGCTGCTGCTGTTGCTGTTGCATGCTGCTAGGACCCCCGCTTGTGTGACACTCTGTCCCTACTCTGTCATCCACTACTACTGCTGCTGCTAATGGACGCACGTCGCATCTGCTGCTGCAGCAGCTGCGCCCCCTGTTGCTGTCGCCAGCACCTCGGATGTGCTGCTGCCGCTGCAGGTGCTGCTGCCGCTGCAGGTGCTGCTGCTGTAGCGTGCACCTGACTTTTGCTGCTGCAGCTGGTGCTGTCGCTTGCACCTGGGGTTCGCTGCTGCCGTTGCTGCTGCTGCGTTGCGTGTGGGGCTGCGTGCGTCAGGTGCGCCGATGACGAAACGTCTGCGGATCTCGGACGGACGCAGGAACGAGCCCCTGGCGGGGCCATGACAACGGCGTTTATCTCCGTCCTTTCCGCGCGTCCCTTCGGCCACTCCTATCCGTCCTTGATGGAGGTTTGTCTGTTTGCCTGAGGAATTCGCTCCTGTGCTATTTTCACAGCTACTCCCCTTCTTCTAAAGACTCACCCTTTTGTTCTCCCCCTTCGCTTCACCTTCTTTCTCTGTCTCTCTCCTACGTGTGCACGTGCCCGTGCCCTGCCGCATGTGGGGTGCTGATGGACGTTTTGCTTTTTAGAGAAGTAGTGCGCATGGGACGCATCTGCCTCCCCCCCACCCTCTTCCCTCAATTTTATCTTCTACGTTCTTCTCTTCAGCAGCGGCAGGCCTCTGCTGTTCTTCTGCTTTCCCCCCGATTTTCCGTCTTCCGCTGCGAAGGCGTCTCACTTGTGTCCCTCTCCGTTCTTCGACGCCTCCTGCATTCCCATCTTTCTTTTGCTGGGCGTTTCCTTCCGCGCTCTCGTGTCTGCCTTTGTGCCAGGTGCCGTTCCTTTTCAATCTACAAAGAGGTGCACCCAATTATTCCCTATGTGATTCTTGTGTGTCTGCAGAGCGCGATATGTACGGCACTTGCTGCTTGTTGATATTCACAGAGATATGGAGGAGAAGCACTGCTTCTTCTTGGTAGCCTCATTGTCAACGCATGGCCTCCGTGCTATGTGGCTATACGGTCTTCTCCTTCTTCATATTCGCCACAGAAATACCTATCTGCATCTCATCACCTAGATATATATATATATATATGTATGAAGACAAGCGTCAGTCTTCACATATATATATATATATATATGTATAGACAGGTATGGATATATAAGAAGGTATATATGTATTTCTTCATACTATAATGTATACAAATGTGTACATATATATACATTTGTATGCATACGTATATATATATATATATGTACGTTAACACAGGGGCCTCTTCGCTTTTCCTTCAAGGTCACCACTTCTGCGTGCGTACACACATTGGCGTTTTGTGAGGAAGTCTCGTGTCTCGCAGTCTTCCCGTCTTCTTCATTCAACTTCTTGAAGAGTTCTTCTGCTGCTGCCGTCCCTCTTCTCCGCAAGACGAGAAATGCGTGTCATTTCTCCAGGTTTCACTACGTACCTGTGGACGCTTCTGCGCATGCGGCGGCCGTCACTGGGAGGAGACACGTTGCTGCGCTCGTTCTTGAGGAAGGGGATAAGGAGGGCTTCTGAATCTCTGCATAAGTACCCACGCGTACATATCCTCGTAGATACTTTCTTTGAATAGTATATATTTGTGCGTATATGTGTGTATGCATATAAACGTACCTCTGTCCACGTGCATACATGTGTACACAAATATATGTATATGTACTCATATGTACACTATCAAGAGAAATGTGTATGCTTTCAAGTATATCCGTACTTCTCTTCACCTAGGTATATGTGAAGACTGATGATACCCTCCTTTATGTATGTACATACATATATATATATATATATATATGTATGTATAGATGTGTGGATGCCTAGGGAGCGTTCAACAGCAGTTAGAGTGAATTTTCCTGCGGTTGTACCGGAGGTTGTCTGCGCACGTTGAGCGTCTGCCCCTGCTGCTGCAAAGGAGAAGATGCGCCGTATTCGCTCAGAGTCTCTCTCGTTTTGTTTTCTCGAGCGCCTGCTGCTGCTGCTGCAGTCCTTCACGACATGGTCCGGACTTCGGCCTGCCGGTGTCAAAGCGATAGCCTTCCTGCTGTGCTCTGTGTACCACCTGCTGCTGGGAGCCGCGCCCTCGGAGCACTCGCTACGCCTTCGGCTGCTGGTGCCTCTGCCCGCGTCACTCGGGAGGATTTTGCCAGTGCTGTTGCTTCTGCTGCTGGTGTCGTGTCTCACTTCTGCTGCTGCTGCTGCTAGCCGTTGCGACGCCAGCCGCTGCTGCTGCTGCGCCGGCTACAACTTCTCTGATGCTGCTGCTCATGGTTGCTACGCCGACTGCTACTTTTCTGCTGGTGCCGCTGCTGCTGCTGCTCGCTACGGCGGCCGCTGCTTCTGCTGGGGCTGCTGCTGCTGGTGTCTTCTGTATGGACTGCTGCTGCGGACGGCTTCGGTGCCCCCAGTGCTGTAGCTGCTGCAGCGGCGCTTCTCGCGCGGGAGTCTACGAGCCTGCCAATGCTGCTGTCGTGTAGAGGCTGCTGTTCCTGCTGCTGCTGCCTGTGATAACTTGTGTGTCTGTGCACGTGCTGCTGGTGCTGCGGCTCCTGCTGCATGCCACCGGGGTGGCCGCCGCGATCGTGCTGTGCCGCTCGGAACTGCTGCTGTTGCTGCTTCTTACATTTGTGTCTGCGCCTGCTGCTGCCGCTGTGCGGCTGCTGCGGGTTGTGCTGCCGCATGGGTGCTGCTGCCGCTGTTCGTTTGTTGCATAGAGTCTGAAGGAGCACATGATAGCGCGAGGACTGCGGCAGCGGCCGCAGCTCTCTGCTTCACAAACGTTCGAGTTTGACAGGCCTTTCAAGTAAGTTTCCCCCTATATATACCTATGTATAGAGACTGATAGATATATGAATATGTATGTATAGGCGTGGCCACGTAAATATATATATATATACGTATGTGTATGTGTTTGGTCTATTTTGTATTTACAAGTCCGTTCGAGGCTCTTCATGACTTGCTTCTATATGTATACGTATACACTTACATAGGCACATACATCACAGATATGTGTGCGTATATATACATATAGATATATATATATATATGTAGAGAGAGAGATAGGGGGAGAGAAAAACAGGGAGATAGATAAAGAAACAGAGAAACAAAGGAAGAAAGAGGAATGTAGACTCATCACAAGGCCAGCGTGCATCTCGCGGTTCGCCTGTCGATCTGTCTTTTCTATTGAGCCACCTCTCTGTATACGTATCTATATGAAAGCTGTAGAATCTTGTTAAACGTGAAAACAAGGAAGAAACGAGTGATCCACATACTCACGCTATCTGTAATTTCTTCTGCATATATTCGTGTATATATATACAGATATACAACCACAGGAAATGTACACATCTATATATATATATATATGTATATGTATGCAGAGATAGAGAGAGATTGATAGGTAGGTATATAGATAGGTATAGATATAGAGATCGATAGGTATATATAGATAGATATAGATATAAATATATAGATATAGATAGATTTAGATATAGGTACAAATAGATAGATATAGGCAAATGTAAATAGATATGGATGAATCTCTCTCTCTCGATCTGCCTGTGTGTGTGCATGTGTATCTCTCTCTATATATATATAGGTAGATCGAGGTGCACTTACAGAACATATACAAATAAAAAACTAGTATATATATATATATGTAGATTTCTTCTAAAGAGTGTGTGTGTGTAGGTGTGTGCTTGAAGTCCGTGAAGTGTTATAGGCGTGAGACATATACGCCATCCGCAGACACATGCATGTGGAGTGTGTGGGGCGTATCATGCGCTCAAGAGGCCTTCTTTAGACCCGGATATCTTCGTTTTTTCGTCTGTTTCTGCTCGTCTTTATTTGCGTCGTTCTTCTCTGTCGCCATGGGGCTTCCCTTCCTCTTTCTCCTCTGTCTTCTCCTGTTGCTGCGAGCTCTTCTTTTTACTTCCTGTCTATCTCTGTCTTTTTGCCGTTGTTCTGCCTTCCTGCTTCTCTTCTCTTCTCTCTTTCGCGTCAAGCTTCGCTTCTCCTGCGGTCAGTCGTCCACGCTCTCCATTCGCCCCCCCTTTGGCTCTGCGAAAGCCAAGCGAGTGCCGCTGTTGCTGTCCATGCGGCGCGCCTTTATGCTGTGGTGTCTCCTGCTGCCGTTGCTTGCATGACCGCAGCAGGAGCGCCCCTACTCCCTTCGCGTCGTCTTCTCCCTGCCGGTGCTCTGCTGCTAAGTATCCTCCTGCTCTTGCTGCTGCTGCGTATCCTCCTGCTACTGCTGCTGCTGCTCCTGGTGTTGCTTCATCTCCTCTTCTCCCTGCTGCTCCTGCCGGTACTGCTGCTGCTGCGCTGCACGCGGCGTCGGCGGCCGTTTGGTTTCTCTGCGCAGCTTGTCGGATATTGTTGCCAACCAGAACCGGGTACTTGGACGGCAAGTGCGGAGAAAAAGAAAACCGCTGCCGGCGCGGTTCGCAGCGGGAGGAAGAGACGAAGCGGGCGGCGGAATGGGGATGGGAAATGTTTTGATGTTAGCTGGGGCAGGTTGCGCCACAGGCCTGCTGCTCAATTCCATTTTCCAGGATTCCTAGCCCCGGCGCCGGTAGCACGAAACAGAAGAGAAGACGCAGGAAGAGCGGACGGGTAACATGGAGGAGAAACAGCGCGAGCGATTGAGCAGAAGAACAAGAAGAAGAAGGGACAGAGGAGGAGGAGAAGAGGAAGACGAGAAAAAAAGAAAACAGGAAGGAAAAGAAAGTGACAGCAGCGTGAGAGGAAGCACGCGCTGCAGCACCCAAACAGCACTCGTTACACGACAACAGCGGCTGCTGTGCACCAGCGGCAGGAAGGGTCGCGGCGGAGAGACGAGGATGCAGCCGGGAAAAAGGAATTCGTCTCGAATATACTGAAGACTGACAAGTGTTCTGCTGTGAATATCACTTTATCAATAACGAGGACCATTTCCCAGTAGTATGCAAAATTTAGCGAGAGTAGTAGCTCAAAGATGCTGCTCTACGCAGCCTGCTGTCCACTGCCTCTCCGCACATATATATATATATATATATATATATATGCGTGGATTTTCCAGATGTATTATACCTTAATAGGTAGGTCGGTAAGTAATAATTAAACAACCAGTAAGGTATGTAGATAGAGCAGAACACACGTTGCTGCTTTAGCAGTCGTCCACTTATGATTTCCGTCTACTTCAGCGCGTGTAACAGGCGTTCCGACGCTCGTGCAATTTGTCCGTGCTCCCCTGTCTTTGGCGGTGTCCAGCCTGGGCGCAGCTTCTCCAACCTTTCAGGCACCCCAGACAAGGAAACACGGGTTACCGTATCACATCAGTTCCCGGTTTTTCATTCAGCTACTTTCAATACCGTCCGCAAGGATACACCTACGCAGAGATAATCTGTGTGTCTGTGTGGTTGTCACTTGGCGTGTGCTATGTGCTACATACTATATATATGTAGAGAGAGAGTGGAGATTACGATTTTTTCAAAGCTTTATTCTGAGCACCGAGTAAGTACCGCGCGTCGCTTCTTGTACGCTCACGTATACTTAGGTTTTGGGTAGTACAGCGTAGACAATTCCAGATGCGTTTTAGGTGCAGACGCCCCGCCGGCCCTGATTGCGCCGATGGCCTTTTCGTGTCAGCTTCCTTCTCTTCGAATAGCACCCCCAAAAGGTGCCATAGGGCTACACACATATCGCGAGAGAGGCAGAACGCGAACGACGAAAGTAATACATATGCATATATACATATATATAAATATATGTACAATGGTACAGGTCTGTGTAGATGTTTGAGCAAAGGTGCAGGTAGGATAATAAATAAATCCCGACTCGCATCTGTTTGCATGCATGCGTATATGTGAGAGGTCGCTGAGTGAGCAGAAGTTTCACCCCTCTGCTTTAGAAGTATCTATTCATTTTGAGCACGTGAAAAAAAAAAAACCATGACACCGAGAGCTTTGCAGCATTTTTTACGCGCATGGATACATGCGTGTGTATAGGTTTCAGTCGCCGTGAGAAGATTTCATGTCGACGCCCACTAAATTTTTGCAGAGAATTGAGATATATGCGTTCCTGTGGATGTGGTCACAGAGCTGCTGGCGAGAAGCGTACGTGTACGTAATGTGATCGGTGGTGCATGCTTATAGGCGTGTACGAGTGCCTCACCGTATACGTACATGTGTGTGTGTGTGTGTACGCACACATGCGTCTAGTGTATGGGTGGTATGCATAGGTGCGTGTATGTTGCGCGGTGATGTCTCTGTCGCATGCGTACTCCGATGCATGCAGTGGCTACAAAGTGGTTTCACACTAATGTGCAGACGAGTTTGCTCATCTCTCTGCGAGAGTGCCTGTTGCGGGGCGTACACAGTGGCCGCCCACGGTGGTGTACGTACACCCTAGCTCAGTGTAACCACACCCTGCCGCACAGTCATCTGCTCCTTGTTGACTGCGGCGACACGTCGGTGCGCTGTACAGACACTTGGTAAAGGCTCCGCGCAGGACCAGCTGCCGAGCTGATGAATTTGTTTCTGTCAGCTCCTCTTGCGACGAGATAGCGGAAGAACCCGTGAATTTCTTCGCGAGTGGCTGTAGGGAGTAAACACGCGCTGCGCAGTCCTCAATCATCGTCCACGACGGCTTTACTGTGGACCTCTGTGTTTCGCTATTTCTTGCACCTCTTCATCAAGTGTCCTCTGCCTGCGTCGTGCGCACAAAGCTGGAACAGTTGATTCTTCAAAATGAGCTCCTGCGTCTACGGTAGCTGCCCCGGCAGCTACAGGAGGGGCAAAGCTGCTGCCCTGTTTTAATTGTAGCTGTTGCTCCAGCTCGTGCTCAAGTCGTTTACAGCAGCGTAGCTCAACCCCCCGTTTAGTGTGGCCGACAGCCAAGCAGCGTGACGCTTGCCGCAGAGCTCGCGCGTACATCAAGCATGGGCACCAGAACTGCTGCAGCAGCAGAGCTATTGCTACGTTTCAGGAAGAGAGCGTCTGCCCACTGCACTGCTGCATGCCACGCCCGACGATGGTAGTGGCCTCAAACACCGAATCGCACAGCGGACTGACTCTGGCACTAGACGAGTCGGCCGCCTTTGCCGGGCACGCGACGAGCGAAAATTGAAGAACGCAATACTGCCTCCTCAGTAACGTTGTTGGAACGGCTGCTCGACTGTTGCTGCGGCGGTGCTCGTGCGCGCGCAGCCACACGTTATACAGCTGCGTCATCGCTAGACACGTCGCAGGACGTCGGGCTTGGGGAACCTCTTCTCAACAAACAAGAGCCGTGACTTCCAAAGTTGTCGCACCAGAGAACTGCTGTGCTAGCCCTATATTCGTCGTTACTTCTTTACTTTTTACCTACCTGCCTCTCTGACTGTCTGTCCCCCTCTTGCTCTCTGTCTCTGTCTCTCTTCCTTTGTGTTTCTCCTCCTGTCTCCCTTTCTCTCTGTCGCCGTGTCCACATGTTCGCTGCATCGCCCGTCTCTGCTGCAGCGGCAGCTCAACAGAAAAGGCGCAGCCGTCACGGCCACGCCAGTCTTGCGCCCACTTCCTGAGGGCAGTCCTCTCCAAACGAGTGGCTGAGCAGCGACTGCTGCACGCAGTAGAAACTCAGAGACGCAGGACGCGACGCTTGAGATGCTGCTGCGGAAAAGTGACGCACAGCGGCTACTAGGCGGGAGCCTACGCAGGACGCAACGTCGTCTTCACCCCAACTGACGAGTGCGTAAAGAGTTGCGGACGTACAGAAAGCGTCTGTCTACGCACGTGTGTGCAGATACTTTCGATCTGTTACACGCCCGTGCGTATTTATGTACGTGTACATACGTACGTCGGTTTCCAGAGCACCTCACGCTGCTGGTGTTGCTCGTGCGCACGATGCTGCAAGGAGACATGACTACGGGACCAGAAACTGCGGGACCTTCCGTCAGGCGTGCTGGGAGTCCACACGCGTCTGACGCACGAAGAAAATGCGCAACCTCGACAGTGTACGTCCGCAAAACGCAGTGTACGTACACCCCATCAACAACTCGGAATGTGCCCTCACCTCATCACGAGAACTGTAATGTACGTCCACCCTCTCTCAAGAACAGGGGATGTGCCCGCACCCATTATGAGAAATGGGATGCACGTTCACCCTACTAACACCCGACGGATGTGCCGTCAGCCCTTTTAAGGAATCGGATGTATGTACACTCCATGAACACCGACGGATGTGCCTTCTTCACCCATCACAACAAATGAAGTGTACGTACATCCCGCTTCAACGTCGTGTACCCATACCTACCACAACCAACCGTGCACAAACACCCATCACGGAGTGTACGTACACCCCGCTCTAACGTCGTGTAGGCATGCGTTGCCACAACCAACCGTGCACATACACCCGTCATCTGCACAAACCCCGCAGACACACAGTGTACGTACACCCCATCCACATCACAGCCGCGTATCCATTCGATGGCAGTGCACTTAGGATGCCGTGTAGATAGGGTAACGTCGCACAAATCGACAGCAGGTAATTTCCTCTTCTCAACCGTCTCTGCACCCGGAACCTTTTGCAGCCTCTTTGAACATTACGTGCACCTCCGAATATATCTTTTTAATATGCATGGACGACATACTGGCATTACTGCTGCTGCAGCTTCGTTGTCAGTAGTGCGGCTCCACACCGCGTTATCTCACACAGGGTTGATGCTGCTGCAGACGAAGGCATCGGCCCTTGCAACTGTGCCCCGGAAAAACCAGGAAGCTGCAACATTGTGTCCCCCAGGACGCTGCTGGGGCTACCGTTGTTGCTGCTGCTGTTGCTCTTGCACCGGATCGCCGGCACCCCTGCTGCTGCGCTCGCTCTTCTGCCGTGCTCTCCCTCACCACGAGTTTCCCGCCGTCCGCTTGTCCTGCTGTTTGTCTCCGTTCTTGCAGCAAATACACGAGATGTCACATCGTCGTCGTGGAGTGCGGACGTGTCACTCTTACTCGTTGCTGCTGCTGTTGTTACTGCCGGTGCTGCGACTACAGCTGCTGGTGGTGCTCGTACACTGCTCTCCCGATCTGCCTGGGAGGGAGCGCTTAGCGCGATCCTTTGGCCGCAGTCGGCACGGCAGCTGCGGCCTGCTTTTTGTCAGAGGCAGCAGCGGCGGGCCGCGCCAATGCAGCCGGTGTTGGCGGAGGGAAGTGGCAGCCGTATACCAGAGAGAGGAAAGCGGCGCAAGCCTCTGTGTGGATGCAGCTGCCGTCTGCTGCTGCGCGTTCGCCGGCTGCTGCATACGCAAAGATGTCGCCTTTGGGAGGGAAAAAAAGCTGCTGCAGAGAACGCGGCCAGCGCAGTGGAGACCAACGAAGACTCCAATAGGCAGAAGACACGGGGCGAAAGACGAGGAAGTCGGCGGCTCCCAGCAGCAAAATTCCCAAGAAGAGAAACACCCGCAGAGACACGCAGTTCTGCTGGAACTCCCAGTACGACAGAGTCGGCGACCCGCAGAACAACCGCCCTGCAAAGTGCGCCTCCGTCTTGAGCTGATGCCACCACATGCAGCACCAAACAGAAAATACGCAAGAAGAGTATCGAAGAAAAACAATTATTCACACACGCAAACACAAGCAACGTAGGAAGGAAATGCCATCATCCGCTTACCCACGTACACATATACGTATTTGAACGCATCACTCTGTGAGTATATATACGTAGTAATACTAGGAGTATTAGCAGTAGTAGGAATAGTAGTAATAGAAGTAGCAGTAGTACTCGCTGCATACTAAGAGGAGTAGTAGTAGTAGTAGTAAGAATAGGTAGTTCTGGTAGTAGCACTTGTTGAAGCAGTACGACTAGTAATAGTACTACGAGGATAGGTAGTAATAGTAAGAGTAATAGTAGTAGTCGTACTAGTAGTAGTAGTCGTAGTAAAACCCCTGTGCTAGTAGGATTAGTAGGAGTTGTTGTAGTCCTGCTAGTAGTAGTAGTAGGAGACCTACGTGGAAAAGTGCCACATGTACCGAGAAGAGAGACGGCCAGAGAGGGGAAACGGAGAAGAAGAGAGCGACGAACAGCGGAGAATGTGGGAGAGCGTAGCTGCTGTCAAAAAGAGGTCACCCCGCGGACGGTCGCTCACGCGTCGTTCCGAACTGCTGACGCTTACAGAAGCTCCTCTCTGCACTCGCCGACCACTTCTTAGATTTCCACCAAGAAAGTCAAGTAGCCTTCCCCTCTCTCTGTCTCCCTGTCTCTCTGTCTCCGTGTCTCCGTGTGTGTCTGTCACTCTGTGCGTAGTATTTCTCTTTCTGTCTCCGTGTCTCTCCTTCTCCCCCCCTGTCTCTCTCTTTTTGTCTCTCTGTGTGTCTGTCCTTCTCGTCCTTCCTTTCTCTCTGCGCCTGTCTGTCTCTCTCTCTTTCCGCTCTCCGTGTATTCCCGTCGTGACGGCAGTGGAGACGTTTAGGTGACCGAGACAAGGAGAAAGGGCCCCTCTCGACAAGGGTGGACCCCCTCCTCCCCCCGCGTAACTGTCGCTCCTTCCTCGTTTTCCCCGGCAAACGCGCGTTTCGCAGAAAAAAAGACACAGGCTGCTCTTATCCACAGAGGGGGCAGAGAGCTCTCTATACATGTATATATGCACATACATATATACATACATATATATAGTCTGCGTAGATCATCGACGCCCCCCCTGTATAGAGGCGAGCGAGCGAGCACGTGTCTTCTACTCATCCACACACACATACATTTGCCGGCTGCCTCTGGTCTTCTGCAACGCATGCAGATCGCATACATCTCTCTCCAGACGCCGTCACAGACATTGACATATATATATATATATATGTGTGTTTATATTATAGATATTCAAGAATCGCATACGTATTCGTTCACGTGTATGCTCCTATTGAACTCTATGCAAATCTATACATACACAATACATACGTGAAAATTCATATGTACATATATGCATATGTGTGTACATGCTGCAGACCTACGCACACATATACACATACATTTATCTGCCGATCTATATATCTACATATATATCTGCTACCTACTTACCTGCCTATCTATATATCTACGTGTATACATACCCATATATATATATATATGTATATGTATATCTTGGACACCTGTAAATATATATATATATGTATATTCTCAGTGCCTACAGAGAGACGCGCGTACATATACGTGTACAAGCCTATCTATATACCTATCTAATCACCTATCTCTCTCTGTCTGTCTTTTCCTTTCTCTCTATATACATTGAATGTGGGTGACTGTAGGTGTCGTCGGACGATGGGCAAAGGCGAGTATCTGCTGATAGTTCGATAGAGAAGAATACGCAGGTAGAGAGAGGCTGGCAAGGAAATCGGAGCTGCGTCTCGGCAGAGGGGCACCGCGCAGACGTACAAACTGCAGCACCTCGAGACCGTGGAGTGCAGGCGCAGGAGGTGGCCTCCTTTCTCTCAGCTGTCACTCACAAGCAGTATTTATCTATCCACCCGCCAGTCTATAAATATACACATATAGAAAGAGACAGTCCCCTAGGAGCATCACCATCTATCTCTTTTCCTATCAACACATCTATGAACATATGTATATACGCAGACACACAGAGAGAAAGGTTCACCTATAAGCAGTATCTATCTGCCTGTAGATCTACAAATATACGCATATATTGAGGGGGCGTCCTACGAACAGCGTCTATCTATCTACTTACCTAGGAGGAATCTATATACGAACATATGTAGAGAGGCCGAGTGAGGCAGGAGCAGTACCTATTTGTCTGTCTATCGACCTATAAATCTACAAATATATATTGCAGAGAAAGAGCGAGAATAGATGAGGCGACGCATGCAAGCAAGTGGCCCATCCTTCACGGGCGAAGCAGACTCACGCATACGCAGAGGAAGAGGCAGGGAGAAGAGGGACATATGTCGGAAGGAAGCCGCAGCGATCGTGTCACTACGGTCAGCAAAAACGATGGAGACAACGCGTGGAGAAGATATTCACAGATACGCGAGTATATATACGACCACAAAAACCTGTCCACGCCTACTCTATAGAAGCGTCACGTACACATATATTTATATATATCTCCATATATGCGTCTCTCTATGCAGGGAGGTGTGCACAGACATGTATATATATACATATATTTATGCAGTGAAGTGGAAGCATTTATACATATATATATACATATATGTGAATATATGTACGTAGGAAGAGACGGACATGTGCATATACATTTATGGACACATACGCATATATATGCACACAGACAGATGCATATCTATCTATATACATATATGTGTATGTGTACATAGGAAGAGACAGACATGTACGTATAGATTTATGTATACATGCGCATATTCATATATATATATGTCTACTGAGACAGACACGTACATATATATTATTTATGTATACATAAGTGTATGTGTATATGCTACCTCGTGGAGAAGTGTCAGTGTTTCCGACGTGGTGGAAGCGAGAACGAGACTGCCACATGCAGGCTGCAATATACTAACACATCTAAACCCATCTGCCTTCTCTACCTAAGTGCGAAATGTGTGTATATATATATACATGAATACTTATACATACATACATACATATTTAGAGATATGCGTAGGGAGAGATGTACACACTCATATGGGTACGCATATGTGTATATATATAGATATATATATGTAGAGAGAGATCTTCACAAATATACATAAATACATATATATATGTATATATACATACAGAGATACATGTACAGAAAGATATATATATATGCATATGCATAGGGAGAGGTGTATACGCAGACATGTATATGCATATGTGCGTGTATATATATATATATATGTATACGTGTGCATAGAAATGCCTATGTATGTGTAAGTGCCCCGTGCATGAGAACTGTTACTGCGATTGAAATGCTTCCATCTGCTTTACGTAAGTCCCAAGCGGAGGCGCCCACGTAATGTTGCGGTGTCCTGGTGTTCTTGGAGCCAGCTGCACTAACACCAGCAGCGCTCATATGCGCTCGTAGGTACACACACATGCGGTGACACGTTTTGCTTTCGACGAAAGGATGCTCTGCAGGTCGTCCGTTGCTGCTGCAGCTGCTGTGTTGAGGGTAATTGCTCAGAGACAGACATTCACGTATTCAAAGCAACAGAGACATACACGCAAATTTACGAGTAGATGTCTGTTGAGAAGAATCAGCCGCAGAAGGGACAAAGTGAAGACTGCACATGCGCAGAGTCAGCAGAGATATATTTACGTCGATGCTTCGAGGGTTGAACAGATCGAACTGCGGGCCAGTCACTTCGTTGCCGAGATAGCGTCGCTGCGTAGAAAGGGAGGGACCGCCATTTGTCTGCTGCGTTTTCCACAGGGTCGCCTCAAGAACGCAGCGGTGTGAGCTCCTGCTGCGGTTGCAGGGGATGCAGCTGTTGCTGCAGGGGAGCCGGCTGCTGTAGCTGCCGGAGATGCCGCTGCAGGGTAGCAGCGCCCTTCCGTGGAAAGACGGGAAGAATCTTGGTTGCGGACGAAGGGCGAACGTGTCGGCGGGTCCATACGTCGTCGCAGAGCGAGAAACTGTCGACGATGTATCCCAGGCGGAGTCATTCTCCAGCTGCTGCTGCTGCTGCGGCTGCTGCTGCTGCTGCCTCAGCTGCTCTACCTGTTGCTGGGGACGACACGCGTGGGTGACGGGCAGTCTGCAAGCGGGCGGGAAGCGGCCGGAAGAGGTAAAAAGGCGACAGAAAGCTATGCATGGCCCCGGGAAAGAGGCAGCAGTCGGAGAAGACGGGACAGTCACATGCCTCAGCGCTCTAGCGCCAGCACCAGCAGCAGCAGCACGAGCTGCGGCGGACGGACTCCCCGCTTGAGGAGCAAAAGCAGCGACTACAGTGGAGGAGGGAAAAGCAGCAGACCTGACAAGAGAAGAGGAACAAGACGCAGGAAGACGACGAGAAGAAGGAGAAGGTAAAGTAGCACTACGAGCTGGTGCTGCAGCTGTCGTCCGGGTAGTAGCAGCCGAAGGAAGAGCTGCAGCAGCACGTAAGAGGTGCGCCGGCGCTGGCCACGACGAGAGGGCGGCTTCCCCGGACCTGAGTAGAAGCGACTGCATTTTCTGTCGAGGAGAAAGAAGCGAAATACGAAAGCCCGAGGAGAGGTGAAGAACCGAACGGAGGAAGGATGAAGTGATGAAGATTCACCTAGCACCAGCAGCGGTAAAGAAAGAGCGGGGTGGGCGAAGAGAGAAGAAGCACGCACACCTGGAAGGGTGCATTTGCACAGGGAGACGCATGAGGGAGAGAAAGAAAAAGCAGAGACAGAGGGGACAAAACTGCGACGAGGGGGTGGCTGGAGTGTGTACGAGGAGCGCGCGCGTCAGAAAGAAAAGAGAGAAGTCCTTCTCGTCCGCCACCGAAGAAGTACAGCAGAAAACAGAAAAGCGGGCTACAGCACCACTTCTCCGCAAAGAACAAAGCCCGATGATGCAAGCGGTCGCAGGGCAGAAGAACTCGGTAACAAAAGCACCTCTACACATACATACGTCGGCTGACAGGGTGGAACACCGCGGCCGCCGATCCGAAGAAGTGCATATGATGGAGCACAGGAAGCGGAGTCAATCGAGTCGACTCTGCAACAGAAGAGTTCAATGTCCGAAGTGTTCCCATGGCAGATGAAGTCAAAAACAAGACGCTCTCTTCAGATGGAGGTGTCTGTTTACAGGGTGCAGCGGCGACGCAGGAAACCACCGCCACCGGAGAAGGAGAAACCGGAGGAGGAGGACGACGGGCAGCCAGCGAGCCGCACAGCTCGCTCTTCTTCAGTAACCGGCCGTAAGCGTGGAAAACGAATCGCACTTTCCTCCGTAGGAACAAGAAGAGGGTCTCCTTGCCGAAAACAGCCGTCTGCCACGGCGGCTGCAGCCACACAGCGGCGCCTCCCTCTCACCACACCACCCTGTTCAGAGCAAGCAGGTGCTCCTCTTCTTGCTGGCGCTTAAAGTGAGAGAATAATGCTTGCTGCATATTGCAGCTGTCCCCCCTCGCGTCTCGTTCCAGCTAAAGCTGCAGCTAGTTGCTGTGTAGTCACACAGGAAGTGTGCTGTGGCTTCCTCGGGTCCCTTCTGCTGTTTTTCTGCAGTGGGCTGCTGCTTCAGCTGCTGCTGTGGCGCCGGTCACTTCTGAAGCCGGATGCTTCCACGCACACACACAGGTCTCGAAAACACGCAGATTTTCTTCGCCAGGGGGCAGGGGAGGCACGTGGCTGTGCGCCTGCCCGCTCTCGTGCTCGTGCTGCTGCTTTTGCGTTTCCTCGCCCAAAGTCAGCCCGCACATATAGGAAGCAACTCTGCAGTGGGTGGCTCGTGCTGCATCTCGTTGCGGCAGCTTCTCTCCTTCTTCGCTGCTGCTCTTTCTGCGGAAAGTGATGCAGAAAAGCTGCGCAACTTCCTGTGCCACACAACAACGTGTAACGCCTTTGGGTCGTCCTCGCCGCGCTGCGAGGCCCCGTTGAGGAGGTGTGTGCGATCGCCCCAGCTCGCGATCGTCGTCGGCAACGGACTCTTCTTTTCCCCATTCTGTCCCTTTCTCTTCCTTCGATCTTTTCACACTAAACTTCCTTTACCCGCTTCCATCCTTTCTTTTCCTTCGGACTGGTGTTCATTTGCCCAGTTCCGTCCTTTCCTTTGCCTCGGTCTCCTCGGATGGCTTTTCTGTCCCCCGCCTTTCCCCTTCTCTTCTCTTCGTCCTCCGACCATTTCGGACTGAACTTCGTTTCCCCGTTTTCCTCCATTCTTTCCCTCAGCTGTCCACGGATTTATGTTCTTTTCCCCGCTTTCTGCCTATCTCTTCCGTCGTTCTCGGCGAATTGTCCCTGTTCCTCAGCCGCACACTGACCGCGGCGTTTCTTATTCTCGGCGCTTTCTCGGCCTTTCCTCCCCATGAAACCGAACGCAGAGGCACCGTCTCTTGCTGTCCTCTTCTCCGCCGCTCAGTCCTTCTCATTCATAACCGAAGACGAGGACTCCTTCCTCCCAGTGTTCCCCTTGCCTTTCTAGCTCTGCCTTGTTCCGCGTTCCGTCCCTCTTCTCTTCAAGCGTTTGTTCCGCCTACCAGCACACCTGGCCTTCCTTCTCTTTTCTTTCTTTGCACCTTCTTCCCCCTGTTCTGGACTGCAGATGCAGTTTTTACGTTCCGTCCGTACTCTCTAGCATATCCCTGTTGTTCACCGTGACGCAGGGAAGTCGCGACAGTTCTTCGTTCCGGGTGTGTGTGGCGCTTCACCGTAAAATCCTTCACCTTCCCTTCGGTTCGGCACCGCCACTAACTACTTTATTCTCCTGCGTCTTCCTCCTTTGCTGTTCCTACGCGGAGGTGCGACCCCTCTCCTCTCCCTTGCAGCTGCAACCACCAGGACGGCGCACTGAGCAGCAACAGCCGCAGGACGTGCTGAATCTAACGACGTTCTATTGCAGCGCGTTGCAGCAGCAAAGTCGCCTTGGGAAGCAGCGGCAGTGGCCGCACCCAAAAGCACCAGCAGCAGCGCAGCGATGAGCAGAAGCGCAGCAACTTCGTCTCTCAGAAGCTTTGCGCAACCGTGACAGCAGCTGAAGAACTGCTCTCCCACTTTCTCTCTCTCTAACGTGTAGCTGGTAAGCAGCAACATTTTCCTCTTCAGCAGCTTCCCGATGGCGCAACTCCTTCACGTGCGCGTTCCTCTCGTCTCAGCAGCGAGTTTTTCCGGCGCTGCGGCTGCCGGCAGCCCTGCTGCAGCTGGTTGTTGCCTGCGGGCGCTAGCCTGGCGGGCAGCTCTCCCCGCTCCAATGACTGCGTCAGCAGCGGGCGGGACAGGAGCTGCAAGGACCTGCAGCTCCGCTCCAACAGAAAGCGCCGGAGCAGCAGCAGCAGCGAGAGGCAGTGCGCCCGCACTGCCAGCGCCGGGCGAAGCAAAAGCAGCTGGCACCTTCCTGCAGCAGAAAGGTCCTGAAGCGGCTATCACCCCTGCGTCGGTTCCCTGCCGCAGAAACAAGGATAGTCGTTGTCTGAGTTTGCCGCGTGCACTGCAGCAACGCGTCTCCGCATGCGCGTGGCTCTCCCCCCGCAGCAAAAGGACGGGCTGTAGCAGCAGCTGTGACACCGCCTTGGTCTCGGGGACGACCGGAGGTGGCAGTGGGAGCGTCGCCCTGCGCCAGGAGGAAAAGCGTCTTTTCCCTCTGTCCCACCAGCAGCAGCAGAAACAGGAGCAGCTGCTGGGCAGCAGGACAGGCACCAGCGTGCCGCAGTGGCGCGGCTTTTCATCAGCTTCAGCAGCAGCGGCAGCAGCAGGCGGCAGCTACGACGTGGTCGTCGTAGGAGGAGGTCCGGGGGGCTACGTTGCTGCTATCAAAGCGGCGCAGCTCGGCCTTCGCACTGCGTGCGTGGAAAAACGGGGCGCACTTGGAGGCACGTGTTTAAATGTGGGCTGCATCCCCAGCAAAGCCGTCCTCAACATCAGCAACAAATTCGCTGTACGTACGCTGCAAAACGCACACACACACACACACACACAAATAAATATGAATGTGTGTGTATGTACCTGTACATATTTATATGTATACCGCGTACAGCGGACTTGAGTGTCTCTCCGTCTGTCTAAGCTTCCACGCGCCCACACATGTGTGTGTAAGTGTACGTATATGCATGCCTGCGGAAAGACACAAATCTGCGTCAACGTCCACATGCCTGTTGTCTCCACGGAGATCCACATGTGTGTAGGGGCGTGTGTAGTGGAACTGGAAGACCGCTGCGGCCCCTCGCAGATGGCGCGACATCCCCCCACTGCCTTCCTTCTCCTCCTCCTGTTCCTCCTCTTCTTTTGCCTGTCTTCTTCTGGCGCGGCCGTCGACTCTCAGTAATTCTTCTTCCTCTTGGGAATATATATATATGTATATACGTGTATATATATATACATATATATACCTATATGTAGAGAAAGAGAGAGAAAGAGATACATATATATATATATATATATGAGACAGGTATACATGTATGTAGAGAGACATCCAGCCTGCATACGGGCAGTGGGCGTGTGTGGGCCATCTGCTGCCGGTGGAAAAGGGTCGGGTTGGCGGCGACCCGCCGAGCCCGGCGGCGGCAGGTCGAGCCGAGGCCGTCTGGCGTTACTGCGGTCCACCACGCATGTGCGGGAGGTGACAGCCGCGAGGCGAGACGCAGCTGCAAGGCGGAGAAGCCGTCTGAGAGAGCAGGAGACACAGAGAAGAGAGACAGCAAGAGGAAGGGGAGGTTCAAAGAGGACGCGCGATGGCAGTTCTGCAGACAACACAGGGCTGGCCGAGACAGCAGGCAGCTGCGAGAGAGAGAGGAGAAGTCTTCTCAGCAAGACACACCTGTAGAAGAGAGGAGTCCAGGAATGCGCTAGTGAGTCCACCCGCACGGGGGCGTGTAGAGGCGCATGCATCAGCGGTGAGGCGCGCACGACGGGGACTGTCGCAGGCGGTGGCAGAAAGCGAGGAGACGATCCCGCCTTGAAGCGGTGGACAGGACAACACAGAGTAGTCCTGTAGGGAGTGATGGCTGGGGAGAAGAATACAGGCAAAGGACCATCTGTGACGCTTGCTGCTGCTGCTGCCGCAGGAGCAACAGAGGCAGGCAACGTGCGCGCGTCGAAGCCAGAGAAGTCCCGTGTGCTGCTACCGCAGAAATGTACACAGAGAGGCAGAAAGCGAGCGAGAAAGTCGGGGACGGGGGGAGGTGGGGATGGTCGGAAAACGACAGAAGGGACGTCCACGGAGGAGGAGGTGGCACAGAGGCACAGAGAGGCAGCCGCAGGCATGCAGAGAAGACCAAGAAAGGGGGTGGGAGGGAGGGGGCGTTGTGGCACAGAGCGAGAGAGGCAGACAGGAAAACAGAGAAGGAGACGAAAAGAAGGACAGGAAAAGGAGGACAGGACAAGAAGGAGACGAAAACAGAGAAAAAGAGGGAAACAGAGAAGGAGAGGAGAAGAGAATACCAGTGACACACACACACACAGAGATACGAATGTGTCGCAGGAGGTTCGTTGGCGTTTCCAGAGAAGAGATGTCCAGAGAAGAGATGTCCAGAGACTGAGAAACTTCCTCTCTTTTGTGTAGATATGTAGCGTTCTCTGTTTCTCGCTTTACACACATGTATTTGTATGTATCTGTGTGGACAGGTGAGTAGCGGGCGGGCCGTGTGTGTACGGACGGGTACTTGCAGTTCTGCCCTGTGTCGGGGGGGACGTAGGAGGTGCAGATGGGCCCTCGCAGAGAAAGGGGAGAAACGTGTAGGGAAGACGGGTCTGCACACAGCAGGAGCGGGAGACGGCTGCACAAAGTATGTGGCCGTCAACGTACGCTCTCTCCTCCATGTAAGTAGGAGGCCCCAATTCGCATGCGTCTACGCTGGCAACACATGTATTTTTGCCCAGCGTGGAGGAGTTTCTTTCGTGGTGGCAGTCGTTGTTGTCCGCTGAAGAAGAAGTCTCGCTGCTGCCTCTTGTGCTGTTTGAAGGAAAGCTTCGATCTGAGGGGGTGCGCGTGCAGCCTGCGCAGGGGAGGTGCCGCGCACGCAATTGCGACGAAGCAGTGTGCACATGCGTATCGGCCGTGGAAAGCGGAAGGGGGAGACACACAGACAGCAGCAACGTGCAGGGGAAGAGACACAGAGCGAGACACGTGCCAGAGAGACGCGCGCAGCCGGGACTACACGAGAGATGCGAATGCGTCTCTGTGCCTGCTGCACGTAGGCAAACGCATGCAGATGCGGGTGGAAGGGAGAACAAGAGATAGAGAAAGGATGGTCAACGTGTGCGGGTCGAGGCGCGCCTGTGCGGATACCTGGCAGGCCATCCTGATGAGAAAGCCACGTACACATGTCTCTGTATTTCCTCTGTGTGTCTCTGTTTGGGGGTGCGTGGAAGTCTCTCTATCTCTGTGTGTGGGAATGCACGTGTCTGTGTGTGTGTGTGTGTGTGTGGCTGCATGTGTGTATTCAATGTTGGCATCTATGTGTGTCTCTATATATGTAATGTGTGTACTGTATGTGTCGATTGTATGTATGTCTGTTTCTTTGTAGTGTATATGTGTGGTATGTATGTACGTGTCGTATGTATGTATGGACGTAATGTATGTGTGTAATGTATGGACGCCTGTGACGTGTATGTGTGACTGTATGTGTATGTCTGCCTGTATGTCTGTATGCATGGCTACGTATGTCTATGTAATGTCCCTGTATGTATGTATGTACGTATGTATATGTATGTATCTATGTATATGTATCTATGTATATGTATGTATATGTATGTACGTATGTATATGTATGTACATGTATGTATATGTGTGTATGTATATGTGTGTATGTATATGTATGTATGTATATGTATGTACATGTATGTATATGTATGTATGTATGTCTGTACCTCTGTTTCTGGGCAACGTATGTATGTGTGTCGTGTCTGCATGTATGTATGCGTGTGAGTATGAATGTACGTGTGTATATGTGAAATGTATGTATGTAATTAATGTATGCGTGTGATGTATCTACTTATGTCTGTATGTGTGTCTGTCTGTATGTACGTGACGGGTGTATGTATGTCATCTATGTACGTAATGTACGCGTGTCATGTATATGTGTGTAACACACACATGTATGTAATGTCTGTATCTCCGTTTGTATGTAACGTATGTATGTATGTATGCATGTATGTATGTATGCATGTATGTATGTATGTATGTGTGTGTCTCTCCGTGTGTGTGTCTCTCCGTGTGTGTGTCTCTCCGTGTGTGTGTCTCTCCGTGTGTGTGTCTCTCCGTGTGTGTGTCTCTCCGTGTGTGTGTCTCTCCGTGTGTGTGTCTCTCCGTGTGTGTGTCTCTCCGTGTGTGTGTCTCTCCGTGTGTGTGTCTCTCCGTGTGTGTGTCTCTCCGTGTGTGTGTCTTTCCGTGTGTGTGTCTGTCTGTATTTTTGTGTCTCTCTGTGTGCCTGTCTCCCTATTTGTGTATGTCTGCGTATGGCGTCTCGTCTTTCGGTGTAGCTGCTTTTGGAGTGTCTGTACACCGCAAAGTAGTGCACTTTTGTCGGGACATCTCCAGGACTCGTTATCAAAATCCGTTCAATGTACACGACGACTTTGTGCGCGTCCCAGAGTGTTGCTGCTCTCGCTGCTGCTGCAGCTGGTGTCCGCGGTCGTGTGTGTGTCCAGCTTCCGTCTCCGCCTGTTTGGGGAAATCTGCGGCTCCGTCCGTTTGCTGCCGCTGCTGCTACTGCTGCTGCTGTCGGTGCCTGCTGCGCGGGTGGTGGTGCTAGGGGCGGAGGGACGCTGCCGCGCGGGCGCCGCAGTGCCCGCATGCGAGTATGCGGCTGCGACTGCACAACTATTTGCTGCTGCCTTTTTCTGTTGCTGCTGCCCCCCCCCCCCCCCATCATCCCTTTCCCCCCAGGAAGCCAGAGAACATTTCTCGCGGTACGGTATAATGGGCGTAACGAAGGAGAGCCTCTCCGTCGATATTACGAAGGTGCAGCAACAGAAGCAGAGGATCGTCAAAACTCTCACCCAGGGAATCGAGTTCCTCTTCAAAAAGAATCAAGTTCACTACATTATTGTGAGTCATATATGTATACGTATATATACCTATATGTATATATATATTATATGTATACACTCATATAATACTGTTGCGTCTATGTGTATATATGTATATATGTACATATATACATATATTACATTATTGAGGTAGGTGTCTATACATGTAGGTATATTTATATATATATATATGTATACATATGTCAATCATACAGGCACAACATATATACAGATACATAAATGCACGTATATATTAATGTGCGGCACATACGTATAAGTGTATATATATATATGTAGGTGTGTGCCAGTTGTTGCATACTTGCATCTACGTATATACATATATATATATACATGCGTATATATATAGATATATGTATATCTGTATATACGCGGATATACGGAGGAAAAGAAGTGGCTTCGTGTTTTGATACGTGTGAGAAGCGACTGCGTGTGAAGACGGACGTGGGATGGGAAGAGCCGCTTCGAAAGTCGTTGCCGAAGAAATGTTTGCTGCTGCTCTCCACCTGCTGCGCGTATCTCACCGCCTCCCCCTCGCCCTGCCCCCAAAGACAAGCGTCTGCACATGCGCAAGCGCAGAAGAAGCGTCTCTTCTCGGTTCGGCCAAATTTCCACTTTTTTTTCCCTTTCGTTTCTCGAGTGAAAAGGACTTCCTGGGCAGTTGCTAATCGTCCGGAATTGCGTCCCCAGCGAAATGGGTGGGCGTGGGTTTTTTGCTGCTTCTTGGGTGTGGGGCGCATGCAAATCAAAGGGTCGGCGATTCACACACATACGCACCTACACATGTCGCATCGCACACTTGTTCGCCGCTGTTGCGCGTGTTCTCCTACGGATCTCTGCCTATATGTCTCTCTACCTCTACATACATATGATTGCCCATATATTTGTATATGCATGTCTGTCTCTGTGTGTGCGGATGTATACACACATATATGCGTATATGGAGACGTGTTATGGGTATGTACATATCGACGCATATGTGTACATACGTGGGTATGTTGTGTATGTATATATGTATGTGTGTATACTGAGGGACAGAGAGAGAGCTGCAGGGGTGGCAGGTCAGCAACGGAGATTATATTTCTCTGCATGCACCCCGTAGGTACCCAAGGGGTGTCCACACGAAAGTGCCCAGGAAGAGACACACGCTTCACTCTGTCTTTCTGTCTGCGTGTCTCCCTGTCTCGAGGAGACACCCCTGCGCGTGGCCACCTTTCCGAGTTACGTGCTGCTGCGTCTCTGGCGGTCGTGGCTGCTGCCTGCCTTCTCCTCCATTAGTTGCTGCTGCGGGGCCCTCGGTAGTCTCTGCTCACCACGCGTACGCCGGTGCAGCGAGAGGGAGACGAGACGAGACAGGAGGCAGCAAACGCAGAGAAACGCGTCCTGCTGTCCACCCTTCGCTGTCTCTGTTGCTGCTGTTGTGCCCTCTCCATCTGCCCACACGAGCGACTGGGAGGGCAATACTTCCTCCTATCTCCCCAGATGTACGAGCATATATTCATATGTACGCACGCACATACGGATGCATGTCCTTGGATATACGAACTGTCTCTCCCTCTATCTCTCACTCTATACATATATGTATGTAGGGGTTCCTTTATAATTTCTTACGTGTGTGTGTGTATACGTGTGTGTGTGTGTGTGTGTATGTACAAGAAAGCATTTCCTGTGTATCAGTCTCTGTTCGGGCTCTGCATGCGTGTATGTATGGCAACGCACACATGTAGAGATGTCCGTACATGTCTGTATATATGTATATTTGTATGTGTGGCCCCATTTCTGCGTCACTTGCCGTGTGGACATGAGAGGGCGGTGGAGGCGGGGAAGTGGCGGAAGAGGAACACGCCGAGTGTTGTTTTTGCGTCTGCTGCTGCGGCCGTTCCTCCCCCCCTGCGGTCGAAAAAGGGGGTGTGTCGCCGCGCGCGTTTGGGGTGTACGTACACCGGAAGAGGCGTGCGTGGTGCTGTCGTAACGTGCGCGTGCAGGGCGAGGGGAAACTCGCCGACCCGCACACCGTCGCCGTCACGTCGAGCGCCGGCGGAGCCCCCACGCGTCTGGAGGCAAAAAACATCATTTTGGCAACCGGCTCGGAGCCGTCCCCCCTCCCCGGCAACTGCGTCCCCATAGACGAGAAAGTGATCCTCTCTTCGACGGGTGAGAATCGCGCGCCCTTCGCCGAGGCCGTGGCTTCTGTCTCTCCTTCCGGCTGCCTGCACAAGGCTGCAGACGGCAGAGCACAGCCGCGGGAGCCACCGCAGGGACCAACAGCAGCAGCAGCAGCACCAGGGCCATTGTGGGGAGAAGAGGCAGGCGGGGAGCAGCAGGGATTCTGCGACAGCTGCAGCAGCGGCGTGACGAGAGGAGGGACAGCGGACGCAGTCGGTTCATCCATCAGCAGTTACGAGAAGAAGCAACGAGCAGCAGCGAGAATCGCACAGCAGCAACAGCACCAGGAGAAGCAGAAGAGCAGAAAGAGAAGGAGAGACTAGAAGAAGAAGAACGGGTGCAGTAGCCGGAGTACCGTACGAAAGCGCAGGAGCACTCCCACAAAGACGCAGGGGGCGCTCTACGAGAGGCAGCAGCAGCAGCGGGGGATGCGGGCGGAGCAGTTCGCAGAGCAGCTGCAGCAGCAGGTACACCGCCGAGAGCCGCACAAGTCTAGCCTCTGCTCAGTTTCGTCTTCTTCCTTTTGGCTTCTTCGCATGTGCATTCTTCTTTGGAGTGCCTTCGTCTAGTTTTCTCTCTCTTCTTTGTCTCATCGTTTCTTGTTCTTCTGCTGGTCACCTGCGGCTCCCCTGCGCTCGTTTTCTCAGGCGCGCTTGAGATGCCCGCCGTTCCCCGGCACTTGGCAGTTATCGGCGGAGGAGTCATTGGCCTAGAACTCGGCTCGGTGTGGAGAAACTTTGGCGCAGAAGTTACTGTCATTGAGTTTCTCGACCGCCTCCTCCCGCCCGTGGTACGTGCCAGTGTTTTCTTCTCGCTACTTGCAGCAGCAGCAGCAACAGTGGCTGCAGTGCATCGGCTCTCCTCTGCTATGCGTCTGCTGCTGTTTCTTGTCTCTTTTCTGCACGCGTGAGAGTCAGATCTGGCCGCTGCTGCTGCTGCGCTTCCGTTGCGTCCTCTTGGCCCCGCTGCCCCGCGGCTGCTTTGCCTCCCGCTGCTGCTGCTGCTGCGCATGTGTATGGCACGCTGCTGCTGCTGGTGCTGCTGCTCGTCGGTGTGCGGCTCCTGCTGCCGCGCGTCTCTCGGGCTGTGCCAGCCACTCTCGCGTTCGCAGCTGCTGCCTGGTCCTCTGCAGCTCCAGCCTTCGTCGAATCTTCTGCTGCTTCTGCGGCATGCAGGAATGGCCACGGCGCTGCTGCAGGACGTCCTGCGGTTGCAAGCGCCCCAGGCAGGGCCGCTGTTGCTGCTGCTGCCTGGTCTCGACTGTGCGTCTATGCGTGGGCGTGCTGTGCAGCCGCAGGAAGTGGTGCTGCCGGGGGGACGTCGCATCCTGCCGCTCTTCTCCGTCATCCACCGCTGCTGCTCGCGACCGTCGCCACACTTCTCATGCCGCTACATCTCTCTCCTGTACCGACGGCGTGCGGCTGCGCGGTCTGGGAAGTGTCGTCTTCTCTATACTGACGCTCTTCTGCCGGTTCCTCTCAATACATGTACCCCCGCGCTGCTGCGGCTGCTGCAGCACGAGCAGCTGCTGGCGTGCCCTTGCTGCACGGACTCCGGCCGCTGCTGCTAATAGTCCGCTTGTGCTGTGGCAGCTGCTGCTCCTCGTCCCTCCCTCGTCCTCCGAGACGTCGCCCTCACGTCCCAGCAAACATGCTGCTGCTGCTGCTTCTGCGTTGGTGCTGCTGCAATGACACGCAGGACGGAGAAGTGGCAAAGGCATTCCACAAGGAAATGCAGAAGATTGGCATTAACTTTCAACTCGGAACGAAGGTCGTTGGAGCAGACGTCCGCGACGACTCTGCGACGCTTCACCTCGGTATATATATGTCTGCCCTTCCTCCGTGCCCGCTGTTCCCTGCCCTGTGTCTGTGTCTGCGTCGGGGTATGTGGAGGCCGCGTTGCAGTCTCGCATGCAGACATTTCTACTTGTACGCATGCGTACAGAACAAACTCTCCAAAACCACGCATACATATACGTTTCTAGCCGTACCCGCGCCTACAACGCATTCCTGTACTACCCTGATGGACGCGTGCAGACAATTTTATATATATATATATATGCTCGCTAACAGTATGTATATATATATGTACATAGACAGATACTCTTATGGACACGGGGAAAGGCTTATATGGATGTGTGCGCCAGTATATATATATATATATATGTATATGTATATATATGGAAAATACGTGCGTCTACGTTCAGCTGCATATATGTCTACGTACAGAGAAGAGAGAGATAAAACAGAGCTGCGTATCTCTCAGAAGACTCCCCAGACGATCGGCTTCTGCGGAGTGTCTTTTTTTGTTGTTTCACCTCCATGCAAATACGTCTACGTAAACAAATACATAGAAGTGTCTGTATTTCTTGATGAATAGATGTGTCTACTTACATAGATGCATACCAGGGTATCTAGGGGTCGAGTTTCTTGAACAGGTAGATGTGTACATATATGCGGAGGATCAAATAAATGTATACACGCATGTATATATTTGAATCTACATAAACGTGTAAACGTGATATATATATATATATGTATATATGTGGAGGACCGGATGAATGTGTATACGTGTGTGTCTTATTGTATGAATTCGTATGTGTGTATTCATAGGCGCGTGAACGTATGTGCACAGGTATGTGGACCCTTCCACATGCATATGTATGATACGGGATCGTGTATGTATGTTTATCTTGTATACCGCTGGACTGTGTATATATGTGTGTATCTGTATATATATACATATGGATAGAACTGTATGAATATACGCGTTAACTTTTTGAGTTTTGTTACTGTTGCAGAGCCCGCGCAAGGGGGAGAGCGATTTGAGGTAAGCCTATCGTCTCCCCTTCTTTCGGGGAGAAGCTTCTTCTTCTGATTCTTCCCCCCGTGCTGCTGCTTTGAAGTCTCCTGTGAGGCCGACTGCTGCCATGCCTGCTGCTGCTGCGATGTGCCTGCTGCTGGAAGTGCCCCTGCTCCTGCCTCTCCCCAGAGTCCTGCTGCCGCTTCGTGAGGCGCTGCAGTTGCGCGCCTGGCTGCTGCAGTTTCTTCCGAGACTGCTCCCCGCAGGAGCTTTGCGGCGATGCGCTGCTGCTTTCGCTTCACATTTTGCTGCCGGGGCTCGTGCGATACTACGACGACCCTGCCAGGTGCGTGAGAACTGCCGCTGCTGCTGCGTTCCTGCTGCTCCTGTCGCTTGAGGGGCAGTCGGCCTTGGTGGGCTGCAGGCGGGCATCGATCGCTTGTGTGGGAGCGAACGGCAGCGAACGGCAGCCTCCCCGTTCTAGTACTGCTGATGCCGCTCTGTTTCTGCTACCGCAGAGGTGCGAGAACGATGTTGCTCTCTGCTGCTGCTGCTCCAGCGCGAGGGCTGCTGGGCTGGTGCTGCGGTGTTGCTCTCTACCGCTGACGAACGGGTGCTGTTGCTGCTCCTGCTCCCGCAGGGGCCCAGCTGTGTTGCTGCTGTATACGACGTGCCAGCGCGCAGCATGCCAGGGCCGACTGCTGGTGGGCCGCTGTCGCTGCTGCTGCTGCTGTTGCACATGTTTTTGCGTCTGTGCTGCTCTGGCTGCTGCAGCTTGAAGCAGACGCGGTGCTGCTGGCTGTGGGCCGGCGTCCCTTCACGAAGGACCTTGGCCTGGAGGAGCTGGGAATTGAGAAGGACAAGGCAAGCAGCGGCCGCAGTAGCAGCAACGTGGTGTGGCGTGGTAAAACTACGTACGCGTGCGCATGCCTGTGTGTGTCTGTCTGTTCGTGTACGACGGGGGAAGAGGGATCCTTCCTGCTGCGTGGTATAGACTTACAGCCACACGTGTGGGTGCGCTCGCGTGGCTTGCATCATCCGCTTGCATGCGGCGAGGAGACAGAGGGAAGGGAACAGAAAAGTGAGACGCGCAAAAAACCTGCAGCGCAAGCGTGTGCCCGCTCGTCGAAGCAGAGAGAAGAGAAAACAAAGGCAGCAGATGCAGCAGCAGGAGCAGCAGGAGCAGCAGAAGAAGAGGAACACAAGAAGCAGACGTCCCCGTCGTATAGTCTCGCACAGAGAGTGGTTCAAAGAGAAACAGGTGCATCTGCGTGCATGCTGCGCCTGCAGAGAGGAAGAAGTTGGAGGGCATATACAGGGCTGGCGTCGCACCACGAAGGAAGAGAGAATAGAAGAGAAAGTGGACGGGTTGGTGGTGTGCAGCCACGGCCCGCAGCCAGAGGAAATGTTGTCAGAATCCGCAGAGATGGTCGTTGGGCCGCCCGTACGACGCCGGCGCTGCGCGAGAGCTGCACAGACAGAGAAGCAGCGAGACAGGGAGACAGGGGACCACCCACTCTTTGCCAGAAGAGATGAAAACGTAGACCACCAGACCTACATGAGAGACCTATCATATATTTATGTATATGTAAAGATTTATATTCGTATATGAGAAGAGCAAGGTGAGTGTGTTTTATATATATATATATATGCACATATATGTGAGAAACGCAAGTCGAGGGTTGTCGTATACATATATATATATATATAGTATATATGTAGGAGCAGAGGAAGCTCAAGCCTGTCCTATGTATGTATGTATGTATGTGCGTACGTATATGTGTATGTATGTGCGAAGAAACGTATACGTACGAGCGCGGCCACAGCGAGAGATAGGCGCTACTTAGATACGCAGCGCGTGCATGCATGCGGGAAGAGAGAAAGACAGAAGAAAGGCGGACGTCGAAGAAGCTGTGTATATCCGGGACATCTACAGGAATTTCTCCATTCCCGTATAAATGCTTCTGTACCTCAAAAAGTGTATATCTTCATCAATGGGAAAAACTGTCTACGCAGACTCTCGATATATATATATGAAGATGTTTCTCTATATTTATATACATAGGTCGGTACAGCTAGAGACGCATCCCAGTGTACCTGTGTGTATATCACTACGTATATCTTGAGTCTGAGAAAACGTATCTCCTTGTACATCTCTGTGTTTATATGACTGCCTATACATGTATACAGGTCATCCACGCAGACAAACCTCTTTATATATATATTTACATCCAGTGAATACCCATGTATGCATGTGTAGACATACATGTATATTGAGAGATGCATAGATAAACAGATACGGATATAGACACACATGTGTTTCTCTCTGTTTCTCTCCGTTGGGCCCGTTATGTGTGGGTGTTAAAAGTGTGGTGGTCGATATTAAACGCAGTGGTGTTTTCTGTTGAAAACGGCCGAAGACGGCAACGGAGGGAAACTGTTGTTCGGTTCGCGCTACTTGCAGCGGCAGCAGCCAGCGCGACAGCCGTCTGCTTTGCGCCCCGCTGCTGCCGCCTGCCGCTGCTGCTCTCCCGGTGTCGTTGCACTGCCCTGCCTCTCACTGCCGCAGCTACTGAGGGAGAGGAAAAGGAGTTGCTCTGCGGCAGTCCCACCTGCAGCCCGCTTCCCACACTTCGTCTTAACCCAGTTTTCCACCGCTGTCTTTCTTCGTTGACGCTCTCTGCTGCTCGCACACAACACTATAGAAACAAATCAACGTACGCGGTGGGAGACGCGTCTCTCCACTGCTTCCGCCCCCTTGTGGCTGCTGCGCGCTGCTGCTGTGATTGCCGATGCTGCTGCTGTGGGTGCTGCTATCGCTGCGCTGCTGCTGCTGCTCCTGTCAGGCGGGACGGCTGATAGTGGACAGTTCCTTCGGTACTCGACGATTTCCGCACATCAAAGCTATCGGCGATCTCATCCCGGGGGTGAGTAATTGCTCCTGTTGCTGCACGCAGACGCAGGAAGGGCCGCTACTGTTGCTGCTGCTGGTGCCGCCTCGTTTGCTGCGAAGTTCTTCTGCTTCCGTTCCTCCAGCGTCTTCGTGGGAAGGACACAACGCCGCTGCGGGTGTTGCATCACGTCCTCGCCTGCTGGTTGTGGCACTGCTTTCTCAGTCATAGGAGTGTCTTTCTGCTGCTGCTACTGCCTGCGTCTCTCCTGCTGCTGCGATACGGACTGCGCACCAGAAGGCGTTTTGTCGCTGCACCCGCCGCTGCTGTGCGTCCTCCTGCCGAAACGTTGCTGTTTTCCTGCGCACTCCTCCTCCACGCTTACTCACAGACACAGAGGGACGAAGGAACAGAGAGACGGAAGGTGCAGCACTGGCAGCGGCGCCCTATATATATATATATATATTTCTCTGTGTGTATATGTGTATATGTAAATGCAAGCTTGTGAATGTGCAACGTGTATGCATGCGCGTACACACAAGTGGGGCGGGGCACGCATGCATGCCTGCGTATATGATCGTGGTATACGTAGGATAGGCGTTGATAGCGGCGGTGTCTCAATGTTGACTCCCTCTGTTGCTGCATCTGTATGAGGCGTGGGTTTGTTCGCATGTGTCTTTGTCTGGGTTTGTGTATACATGTGGAAGAGAAATACAAGAAGAAGAAGCGGCAGGGGAAGAGCATTTGTGTGCACTGCGTAGAGGTATTGCTGCTGGTGGTGGGTGGGCATGCATGCAGCCGATGCTGGCGCACAAGGCAGAGGAAGAAGGCATTGCATGCGTCGAGATGATCGCTGGGAGGAGCTCGGGCCACATAAACTACCACACCATTCCGTCGGTCGTCTACACCCACCCGGAGATCGCTGGCGTCGGCAAAACAGAGGAAGAGGTAGGGAGAGTCACAAAGGCCCAGCACCAGCAACTGCAGCAGAGCAGCAGCAGCGGCAGAAAGGCAGGTGTCTGCAGCGGCGGTTAAGGAGAAGGAGCAGCAGCAGCAGCGTCAGGGGAGGAAGTGTAGCAGTAGCGGCGGGAAGAGCAAGAACAGCAAAAGAACAGAGACAGTCGGGCCAGAGCTGCAGTGCCACAGCCGCAGCAGCAGAGACAGAGAGAGAAGCAGAGAGAAAAGAAGCGCAGCCGGTGCCACGTGGCGCGCGAGAAGATGAGAACAGGGCAGCAAAACGAAGGAGAGAGAAACGACCGCCACACAGAGACGGAGACGGAGACACAAGAGAAAGTCGCAGATATGCGGTGTTTGTGGAAGAGTGGATTGCTGCAGGCAGAGAAGACGAGAGAAGCAACACGCTCTACGAAGAACGGCGACTGATGGGCAGGCACCTCTTCTATTAGAGAGAGACACACACACACAGACGCCCACGCACAGGTCGAGACGTGCCGGTAGCTTTTTTCTCCCTTTTTTGGCAGCAGCCGTGCGTGTGCATGTGGCGTGTCTGGAGGTCCTTTCCGCATGCTGGCGCGCCTCGGTAGAGACAGGAGCCTCCCTCGCGTTGGGCCCTCTTTCTGCTGTCTCCTGTGTTTGTCCAATCTACCTGTTTCACGGAGACGCCCCCTCCTTCCCATCCCCCCCCCATGGCGTGAGACGCACGTTTGCTGTTGGCCTTCGCTACGTGCAGCTGAAAAAGGAAGGCGTGAACTACGCCAAGGGGAAATTTCCATTTGCTGCCAACAGCCGTGCTCGGTGCATCGACGTTGCTGACGGTAAGAGACAGAGTGCATGCAGCGGCTCTCTTCCCACATGTGTTGGCGTGGAAGAAAGTCGCGTCTCTTCGTTCGATAACTTGTACTTTCAATCTTCGCCTCGATTCTTGCACCCCCCCACAGACACGTACTTATGTGAACAAACAAACACGTCACCGTAGGCGTACACATACACAGATCCTCCTGCATATATATATATAAAGAGATACATACATATGTATATATGTAGGTTGGTTGACTGGCAGCCTACCAGCCTTCTTCCCGCACCCAATCACATGTATAAAGACATACGGGTGTATATTTGTAGGTTTCCTGTGTGTGGGTTACGTCGTAGTAGTTCTCTCACAGTATATACATATACACGTATGCATGCGTAGATATATATATATATATATATGTGGAGTCACATCTACATATATACATATAGATGTGTGTGTTTGTGTGTAGATGCGCTGCATGGAAGCGAGGTCGAGAGATGCAGCTGTGTATAAGCAGGACTGCCCGCACTATTCAGCTCCAGCTCCCTACAGGGAGAAAATATATATATATATATATGTATGCACGGATACGTAGCGAGTGATTCTCTGGAGTCTGTGGCCGCAGCAGCTTCATGTGTATGTGTGTGAAGGTATGTGTGTGTGTAGGTATATATATGTGTATGTTTATATGTGTATATGACTCCGCTTCCTGTCTGTTATTTGATGACAGAGTATCCAGGAGACGACCAGTAGGATGTACTCCTCGCGGCACAGGGTAACAAGATTGTTTGTACGTGTGTGTGTCTGCGTAAGAAAAACAAGAACGTACATGCCTGGTGAGGGAGCGTTCCGCCCGTGAGTGGGACTTACTAAACGCTTGGGTGCTTGAGCCGCTTTCAGAAGTTGTGCCTCTCTCGCTTCTTCTCTTTCTTTTTCTTCCTGCTGCGGCTGCTGACGGAAGGAGGATGGGGAGTCACTGCGAAGGAGGCGAGGCAGAGACGTAGAAGCAGGGGAGAAGAAGGAGAGGAGAAGACAGAGAGATATTTGTCGTACCTAGAGATGCTTGTCAATTTCTGCGTATAAAGGAAATCATGGAAGTAGACTAAAACAGAAAGAGTGTCCACATCTTTTATCGGCAGATTTGCGAGTCTTCTTCCGCTGCTGCGTGAGATCTGGAGAGGTGTACGTACACTGGAGGCTGGGTGATTACCGCCGTCACGGGGCACGGAGATGTGTGGGGTGCTCTGCTGCTGCTGCGCTGCTGCGTCGTCTACTTCCAGGGTTTGTGAAGATTCTCACGGAGAAAGAAACGGACAAAATTCTCGGCGCGTGGATAATGGGTCCCGAGGCAGGTACGGCGAAGAAGCAGCAGCAGCAGTTGGGCGGCACAAACAGCAGCAGGGCCGTGGGGAGGCGACCGCAGCACGCAGGAGACAGGGAAGGCACGCACGAGACGCGCGACGACCGCACCGCAGCGGAAACAGCAGCGGAAATACCGGCAGCGGCACCGGACAGAACTGGCAAGCGAGAAGAGCAGTAGAAGGAGGCGGCAGGGCAGCAGACAGAGGACCAACATTAGCACGGGGAGCAGCAGCACTTGCAACGGCCTGCGTGGCCGCGGCATCTCAGGGGGAAGCAGCAGCAGCAGCAATATCGATAAGCAGCTCTTCGAAGAGAAGCAGCAGCAGTTCCTGCAGCCCCAAAGAGAGAAAAGCAGTCTCTGCCCAGGCGCTGCGCATGCCAGTTCATTTCTTTTAGTTTTGACTGTTTGATGTCCTGACAGAGTGCGATAGGAAGCATTTCTGTTCAAAGGCTTTCATCGACCTGCCGTTCGGCTGCAGTTCTCCCCTCTTCCACCGCTCCTGTGCTCGCTGCGGTGCTGCTGGTGGTGCTGCTTCTGCTGCTGTCGTCGCTGCTGCTGCAACCCCGTCCCCGCTGCTGCTTCTGCTGCTGTCACTACGCTGCTCTTTCTGATCCCATCCCTGCTGTGACAGCCCCATTGCTGTGACTGCTGCTGTTGTTGCTGCTCTTGTTGCTGCTCCTGGTTTTTCGGCTTCTGCTGTTGCTGTTCCCGCCGTTCCGCAGTTGCCCGCCTACTGCTGCTGCTTCTCCTGCTGCTACGGGGTCGCGGCGCTGCTCTTGCTGTGCTGCTTCTGGTGTGGTGCTCCTTCAGCTGTTGCTCCTTCTGCTGGTCTCGGTGCTTCTGCTACTGTCGCTGCTTCTGCTGCTGTCGCTGCTTCTCCGCAGTTGCTGCTCGCTTCCTGCTGCTGTTTCTCCGGCTGTTGCGGTTGTTGCTCAGGCTTCTGCTGTGACTTCTGCTCTTGCTGATGTGCTCCTGCTGGTGTCGCCGCTTGTGCTGCTGTTGCCCGTATTATCGTTGTCTCCTCAATTCTGCAGGAGAGCTGGTTGCTCAGCTGGTACTGGCGCTCGAGTATGGGGCTTCGGCGGAAGATCTTGGTCGCACGTGTACTGCTCATCCCACCCTGTCTGAGGCAGTCAAAGAGGCCTGCATGGCTTGCTACGAGAAACCTATCCACGTGGCGTAGTTTTTTCCTGTAACTGTGTATTTCGACGAAGAACAAGACACCCTCTTCTATCAGCTACACAATCATATCTGTGCGTAGGTCGTACAGCACATAAATGTATAGCTACATATATATATATATATGTAGACACATATAGAGATAAGTAGGGCTGTGGCATCCTCATCCGATTTTTACATGCAGCTCTATACAGAGACACAGATAGACTTTGTGGATACTACGCAGATCCATCTGTGTATATAGATAGATAGATAGATAGATACGTGACGAGATTCGTAAGACGTACAGAGTAACGTCGGTGAAGAGGAATAGTTGCGCTTACGGGGCTGCATGGGAGAACGTGGATGAGGAGGAGAATGCGCTAGTACGTCTCCGCAGATGCGGAAGCCGCAGGCGGACGCGCCCGGCGCTGCCGCCTCACAAGCAGTGGTAGCTGTACACCTCCTGTGTCTCTCAAGAAGCAACAGCAGCACAGAGACAGAGACGCAGCAGCAGAGAGCCAAACAGCAGCAATAGCAGACCGAAGAGAGGCAACAACAGCAGAAGAAGCAGCAGCTGCAGCAGCGCGAATAGCCGCGCGTACGCATGAGCAGCAGCAGACGGGGGAGAGACGCGAGAACGACAGAAAAGGCAACAGCAGCAGCAGCACTAGCACGAATAGCAGTGCGCACGTCGCTGCGGCTGCTGCAACAGCGATACTGCTGCTATTCCTGCAGCACTTCACTGTCGAAGGGGGGCTGCAGCTGGTGCTGTCGCAACTTGGTCAGAAAGGTGCTGCTGCTGTTGTTGCTACAGCATACACGTCGCCTTGATTGCATGCGAGGACCCAGTGCGTAAGCGCGGTACGGGGTTGCCTGGCATGCCCACGTTTCTTGCTGAAGAAACGCAGTCTCCAGAGAGAGAAGGCCACCATTTTTTGGAGAGGAGAGAAGGAAGTTTCTACACCTGACCGAAACATTTATAAACTATATATATACGCATATGTAAATACATACATTTTTGCAGAATGATATATATATATATATATATATATATGAATGTTTCGAGATAGACACAGCTGATGCATGCGATGCTGAACGGTACCCCGTGCATGCGACACTTGCCCGTGGATGCGGTACCTGCACGTGTGTGTATGTCAGTATCTTTATTCCATTTGTCCTGCTGTTTCTTCGTCATTATAGATTCATAGGTTTGTGTGCGTGTACGGCGTTCTTAACTCCGCATGCGTATACCTATACAGAGAGACGTGCATGTATATGTATGGACGTTTACACATGTACATATGGATGTACAGGTTGCGTTCGGTGTACCACTCTTATATGTACATACTCTTTCTGAAACATAATAAACCCCTTTTTGATTGGACGTCTGTAGAGGTGGTTTTCTATGCGTAGCAATTCTTGAAGTACGTGGTGGTGGATGAGCCTCTCGTCCGCATGAAAAGGGAGCGGTGTCTCTCTTGAAAACACTGACACGCGCCTGTACACACTTGTCCTCGAAACAAATGTGTAAGGTGCTGCATGCACCACGTGGAGGTAGAGAGTTTTATCGCTCGCGCGGCGGCGAGAAAGAGAAGGGTGGACCAATGGTTTGCGTGTGCGGCACGGTATATATCACGCGCTTTCTAGAAAGAGGGAGAGAGACCTGTGCACGCGGGCGCAGAACAAGGAACACAAAAGAAAAGCTGGGGAAAGAGAAAGCCCAAAATGAGGGAGATGAGTGTGGGTGTGTTTACATGTAGAGAGGGGAACAGAGGAAGAAATGAGGTTATATAGTGTGTGTGTATATATATATATATATGTTTAGTCACTTTGAAAAGAGCCACGTAGGTGTTTACGTGTGAAGACGCGCGCGAATGCCAGCGAACAAGGGGTCTGCAAAATATATTCCTTCAGTTGTCAGTTAGTCCTAGGATTCTTCATCCACAGTAGTAGACCCTACTACTACTGACTGCAGCCTGTCACTCCCCATGAAGTTTGCCCTACACTCAGGTTTCAGGCCACTCTTCATTCCAGACGAAGGCAGTCCTGCGTGGGCATCATGCATGTGAAGGAGTGGACACAACACAACTGTTCTCCTCGATAATGCTTCCCTTGTGGCATTCTCTACTACCTTCGCATCAGATATCGGAGCTGCCATTCTTCTAGCTCTCTTCTTGCACACGTGTTCAATATATACGTCTAGTACTACATCTTCCACATGGATGGCGATACACGTGCCAGAGCCCCTCCAGGGAGCACCGCGTGTATTATCGTTAGCGGCTGAAGTCGGAATTGGCCTCCGTGCTACACACCACGTGGTGGCGCATGTTAACACGAACACTCTATCCGCATGCAGATAGGTTCCATGTGTACATACACCTAGACGTATTTATTGTGTATGTATCTTTGATTTCTCGGCGACACCACATGATTTGGACGCATATGAACAGACAGGCGTACGCGCGTACACAAGAGATAATCACCTGTGAGGTCGTAGTGAAAGTGGCTGCGAAAACCGCGCATCGCTGAAGAGGGGCTCTTCTCTGCTGGCGTCGCACAAGGAAGCGATTCCCCTTATCCCGTGTGCCGTTGTGTAGACCTACGTGTAGAATCACCTATACAATCATACGTATATATATATATATATATGTATATATATGAGATACATGGATAGATAAACGTGCAGTATTTTCCTCAGTGTACGAACGGCATGCGTGACTGTCTGTGCTCCCCCGACGGCGCGACTAGGAGCCATCAGTTGTCTGAGTGAGTAACACTTGGTGCGTGAAAGGCGTGCCAGGGATGGTGGAAACAGGCCCCCGCTGCTGCATCCTCTATGTACTGGGAAAGGCTTGCACGCCATGCCTGGTGATTCGACTAAAACTTTGAAAGACAACGCCGCTCCTGTGGGTCACTCGAAGACTGCCGCGCGATTTTGCACTACGTGTGTTGCGTAGACTAAGTGTACGTACTCATTTCACCTTCCCACGTGAACGCGTTTGTAGGGTGCACACACGTACGTAGCTGCAGTCGTAATAAATAAAAACAAGAGTAGTCTTCTTTTTGGACGGTAGTTCTAAGCATCCACACCATCGGGAGGGCTCTTGCCACTGCTGGGGGTATTACGCGCACGGCTCCTGCTGGTCGGACACGGGTGCTGCAACAGCACAGTGTCGCCGCTCCTGCTATTCGTGCCGCATGGGGCTGCTTCTGTCGCATGTGCTGATGGAACGGTGAACGATCGTCTGCAACTGCTGCTGTTGCTAGTCGGGCTCCACTACCAGTGGTGCTGCTGGGGTTGGGGAATTCTCCACCGCAGTGCACCCGCGTATCAAAGCCGCCGACCTCGTGTTGTGGAAGAGGGCGCCACCAGTGCAGCTGTGTTCGCGCCTCGCTAGTATTTTCTATATGGTCTAGAGAGGACTCGAAATCTAGAATATATGATATACGTCTACGTGGGCACATACCCAGGGAAAACTCGGAAACATGTTAGATACGTACGAATCTGAACGCGTTAGCACACACGTGTACATACCCATTATCACGCAAGTGTGTTGTAGAGATCCGCGCCGTCGGGGAGCAGGTACTCCACATCTACACGCTCTTGAAATTGATGTTTATAAGCGAAGTCTGCTTTAGCAGAAAGCAGCCAGCAGCGCCGCAGCACGTAGTGGAGCGCCCAGCACGACGCGGTCGCAATGAGCGGAAAGCAGCAGCCCGCGGCGAGCAGCGACCAATGAAGTAGTGCGGCAGCAGGCAATTCCGTAAGCAGCACGCACAGTAGCAACAGCTAGGAGACACACAGAGATAAGGCAGCAACCAAATGCGCCCCGAGGCCTTCTCTTGCAGTACGCCCGAGGGCAGCCTAGGAGCAGGGATGGCCGTCACCCGCATCACGACACTCGGGCAGCCGAAGGAAGTGCAGCAGCCAGCTAGAGCCAGGCCACCTCCCAGGAGGACAAAGTCGGCGGGGTGGCAGCAAGCCCTACGGCAACAGGCAGCGCAGTAGTATCGAGCAGGGAACAGCAGCAGCAGCACTGCAGCAGTGCAACCTGCAGTCCGCAGAGCAGCAGCAGCGAGTTCGGCGTACGTAAGGGGCCTGTAGCAACCCGGTGAAACTCGCGAACGTGTCGCGCGTCTGCTGTTGTCCTGTGTCATACACGAGTTTCTCTCGCTGCATGCGGTGGCCCAGCGGGTGACCCCACCCTGCCAGAGGCGCGTCGCAGCAGCTGTTCGTCTTTGAACCATTCCCACCTTCCCCCACACGTGATGCCAAAGGCACAGGGGAAGCCTACGCACATCTTCTTCCGGCACTACTGCGCACGCATCCATAGACAGAGGCAAAGAGACACACATATACGTAGGCGTACATACATGAGTATACATACTATACCCACGTATACAGATGTATATACAAATGGGCACGACCAACCACGTACCTTGCATATATACACGTATACACACGCGGCATCCCCATATAAATATATATATATACATATATATGAAGGGCCAAGAGCAAGCACGTGCCCTGCATACATACATGCATACATAAGCGGCATCCACACATTTATATATGTATATATATATATATATATACGTGTACACATTGAGTTAAAGGGGCACGAGCAAGCACGCGCCTTGCATACACACATGTATACACATGCGGCATCGACCCATGAATATATATATATATATATGTGCGTGTGACGGGGCATGAGCAAGCACGTGCATTGCGTACACACATGCACCATCCAGATACGCATATATGTATATGGACTGGGAAACGCACGCGCAACATACAGGGTTGCATGCAGTCACGTGGGTAATGCTTGGACAAGGAAAAAAGCCGTTCTGCTTCAAGGCCACCGGCACAGCGCTCCTTGCATGTTTTGGCAGCAGACGACGTGCGCATGCAACTTTTTCCTCTTGTGCTGCTGCTGCCCCTGCCGAGTAGTCGATCGCCTGCGCCCACTGCAGCAGCTGTATACGCGCCGCCCCTCCTGCTGCTGCTGCTCCTCTTCCTCCTCCTCTTGGTTCTCCTGATGCGCCACCACCGCAACATGGCAGCGGCGGTAACAGGGGGCTGCCCACTTCTTCGGTGCGCTCTTCTTCTGCTCAGCCCTCGGCTTCTCTATTCTCTGCTGCCGCTCTTCCTTCTCGTGAAATTCCCCTCTGCTCTTTCTGTTGCTCCACGTTCTCCTGCTCGTTCATCTGTCTCCAGTGCTGCTGCTGCCCCAGCACCCACGGCTCCTGACGCTGCTGCATCTGCTGCTGCTACTGCTGCTTCACACCCAGAAGCGATTGCTGCTTTAGTCCCAGCTGTGGCTGCCTCATTCTCAGCTGCTGCTGCTGATTCTGTTCCGCCTGCCACTGCTGCCCCTTCAGCCGCGGCTGCTGTTGCGGCAGCCTCTGCTGCTGGCGGGACTGCTGTAGTTAGACTACCTTTTACTAGCGCGGGCCATGCTGCTGTCGCGCCACCTGCTCCTCCCTCCGATGGCAGTGCCTCTCCTTTGGCTGCTGCTTCCCCTCCCGGTGCTGCGCTTTCCTTTTCTCCTTTCCTCTTCCCCGTTGCGTGGTGCCGATTGCAACTGCTCCATCTCTGCGCTTCCACCGCGGTTTCTTCCCCTGTTTGCATTGTCACGGCTTGCAACTGCTCACATGGGGCTGCGGTTGCTGCTGGTGTTGCTACTGCCACACACTCTTCGGCTGCTGCGGCAACTCCTCTTGCCGTTCCTGCGGTGTCTTCCTTTGCTGCTGCAATCTCTGCTTCTCGCATTGCTGCTATTGCTGCCCGTGGTTCTCGGGGGGTCGTCTCTGCAACTGTCGCTGCTGCTCCCGCGGCAGCTTTTCCTTCTTTAGTAAAATTCAGTTCCTTCCTGCGTATCGCACGCTCCGCGTTCCCCTCCATTCCGCTGCAGATTGCAGCTGCTGCTGCAGGCAGCAGATGCGGCAACGTCGCTGCGGCTGCTTGCCGTTCTACCCCGGAGGCTCCTGCTGCTGCTGCCGGAAGAGTTCCCCTTTCCTCCGGAGGGCCGCGTGGCGCTGGTGCTCCTTTTGGTGCTGCTGCTTCTGCTGCTCCTGCGTCGGGTGCTGGTTCTGCTGCTGCTGCTTCGTCTCTCGCTTCTGCAGCAACTGCAGCAGTCCCAGCAGCAGCATTACCACGGCCGACAGCGGCAGCAGCACGCTGCGCGGTCCCGCCAGCCGCAGCCATTTCGTCTCGCCCCCTCTCGTTTTCTGCAGTGTTCTTCTCACTAGAAGGAGCCACAGCAGGGTCAGCTGCTGCAGCAGCAGCAGCAACCGGAGGAGCTACAACAGTAACACAAGCAGCAACAGCTGTAGTAATAGCAGCAGTAGTCGTAGGTGTAGTCGTTACAGTAGTGGTAGTTGTTGTAGTAGTAGGCGCAGGAGGAGCAGCAGCAGCATCCCGACACGGAGCGGCAGTGCCAGCAGCTGCAACGGTTGCTGACAGAAGCAAAACCTCTGAAGTCGCGTGAGTCGAATGCACTGCAGGAGGGTCCTTCCTTTCCTCTTCTACGATTTCTTCGCCTGTCGCCCTCTCCGCTGCTGCTGCCATAGAGGAAGAAGAAGATGAAGAAGAAGAAAGCGACGGCCCCGCTCCAACCATCGCCAGCAGCGCCTGAAAAAAAAGCGGGGCGGACTCCTTAGCGTTGCAGTTTGTGCCACCGTTATCGCTGCCACTGCCACTGCCACTGCTGCTGTTGTTGCTGCTGCTGCTATTGCTGCCGCTGCTGTGGCTACTGATGCCACTGCCCAACACTTGCCCCTCTTCGGCCAATGCTTCAGCAGCTTCCACGGCGCACGCGGCGGTGGACTCATGTGCAGCGGCGTGTTCGTGTTGTGCTGGTGGCTGCCTGCTGTTGCTGCTTGAGTCTGCATTTGTAGCTGCAGCTTCTCTTCTCCTCTCTCCTTCCCTCTGGGCGTGTCCTCCTGCTGCTTCTGCTCCCGCAGCACTCTCTGCGCCTGCGGCCGCTTCCTCGCTCGCGTGCGACGCATTTGTTGCACCGCCTTCTTCAGCAGCTACCACCGCTGCAGCTGCAACGGGAGCTGCTGCTGCTGCCACTCCAACCTGAGCAGCTGCTGCCGGCGCTAGCGCACCCGTCACTACGTGCGGAGGGGAGGCTGCTGCTTTGTCAGCAGCCACCAGAGAACGACTTTCTCCGCTGCTGCAGCGACGGCTGCTTACACTGTTTGGTGCCACCATTTGCATCTCCTGCTGCTGGAGCCCTCTTTCTCCTTCTTGCTGCTTTTCCACGCCTCTCCTCCCCTGTTGCTTCCTATTCGGTAGCTGCTTCTCCTCCTGATGCGGCTCCTCTTGCAGCTCCAGTTGCTGCTGCTGCTCCTGCTGCTGCTGTCGGCACTTCGGAGTCCTCCAGGCTTCTCCTGGCCGTGTACCAGATGTCGTGCACGCAGTTGCAGCACGAGTAGCACCCGCATCACCAGGAGCAGCAGCGGCATCCGCAGCTGCAGCATCTGCAGCATCCCCATCAGCTGCAGCAGCAGCGTCAGGAGGAGTAGCACCTGAAGCGGCAGTGTCAGAAGGAGCAGCAGCGGCTGCACCTCTACTCGTTGCAGCAGACGCATGGCAGACGGCGGCAGCGACAGAAGCAGCACCATCCCGTGCAAGAGGGCGTCGCGTACGCTCAACGCTTTCTCCTCGTGCGCCTTTGCATCGTCGGCTAGCTGTTGCTGCTGCTGTTGCCGAGGAGACGCGATTACGCTGCGCTGTTTGTTGTTGTTGTCGTCGTCGCGTTGCTGCATGCGTGATCGCATCATCCTTCCGCATGCTTGAATTTCCTTTGCCGGTGCTTCCGGCCTCCTCCTCAATGTTGGGTGCTGCGTCGTGTCCACCTTTCTTTCCTGCTGCTGGAGTTTCTGCTGCCGCTGTCTCCTCCGGCCTTGGCTCCGCTCCTTCTGCCGCTTCCTCTTCACATCCGGCTGCGGCCTCTGCCCGCCCAACCTCTGCAGCTGCTGCTCCTCCGTCCGCTGCCCCTGCTGCTTCTGCTGCTGCCGGTGCTTTGCTTTTCATTGGTGTTGCTGCTGCCCGAGCCACCGCAGTAGGGCAGTAGTGAACGGCAGCAGCAGCAGCAACACTTCCTGGTGGAGGTTCTCTACTTGCGCTGCTGTCTTCCTTCGGAGTGCCTGCAGCTGTGCTGCTTCTTCTCGAAGAAGTCGCCTGCCCTTTTCCCAAGCCACACGTCGCTGCTGCTCCTTCCTGTTCTGCGGTAGCTGCTCCCCTTCCTGCAGCTGCAACGCTCTGTCCTGCTGCGGCTGCAGCCCTCCCTTCTGCTGCTGCTGCTGCATCTCCAGGATCCGCTGCCGCTGCCACACCTGTCTGTTCTGCTGCTCCTGCTGCTGCACCTCTCTGTTTTGGTGGTGGTGCTGCTGGTGCTACTGTCGCAGTTCCCTCTCCAGCTGTTGTTTCTCCTCTGCGTCCTGCTGCTCCTGCCGAACGACCTACTGCAGTTGGAGGTGCTGCAGCTGCTGCACACGAACGCCTTGTTGCTGGCTTCCGTTGCCCCTCAGCTGCTGCATGCGATGCTGCTGCATGAAGAAAAGCATATCGTTTCTCCGCTTCGTTCTCCTGCTGCTCGTCGACCCCACGCTGAATCCCTATCCAGTTCTCCTCCTCCTCTGCTGCTGCTGCCCAGAGGCCGCAGCCCTGCTCTTTATTACCGCAGCAGCACCGCGGCGGGACGTCACAGGGCTGCTGCCGCTGCTGCTCCCGTAGCGGGAGCGCCACCTGCTCCTCCTGATGCTGCGGATCCCGCCTGCTGCTGCTCCTGCAGCCCCCACACGACGGCCGCGACTTCTGTTGCTGCTCTTTGACCTGCTGCCGCTGTCGCTGCCGCTGCCGCTGCTTCTCCTGCTGCTCCTGCTGCTTCCGCCGCTGTTGCTGTTCAGGCGGCTCCTGCTGCTGCTCCGCAGAGTCAAGCACCGCACCGACAGAGGACTGCATGGAGGCGCTGGACTCCCAAGCAGCGTCATCGCTACCTACACGACCACGACACGTCGCTGCCCCTGCTCTATTGCAGAGTCCTGTTGCTGCGCTTCCTCCTCCTCTCTCAACGCCTCTGTCGCTTAACAGCTGAGCTGCTGCGGCCCCGCCTCGTCCGGTTGCTGTCTCGGCTCCTCGCCCTGCTGCTGCAATGCCGGCTTGTTCAAATCGCGCTGCATCCCCTCCTCTCGCACGCGGCGACCGTGCCCCTCTTCCTGTGCAAGAAGCTGCCGCCGCTGCGGTGTCTTCACATTGAGGCACGCAGCATGCGCTTTTCGCCCCTGCAGCAGGCGCTGCTGCTGGTGCGGTAGGTGCTGCTGCTGGTGCGGTAGGTGCTGCTGCTGGTGCGGTAGGTGCTGTTGCTGCTCCGGGAGGTGCTGCTGCTGCGGTAGGTGGTGCTGCTGCTGCGGCAAGCGTTGCTGCTGGTGTTGCGGGCACTCCTGCTGCTGCTGCTGGTGTTGCAGGCAGGTCCCTGTCTCTGCTTTCTGCAGCAGACGACAACTCCAAAAGTTCGAAGTCCTCGTCGGCCGTCCACTGACTATCTTCCTCTTCCACAGGTCCTGATGCTGCAGTCTGCCGCTGCTGCTGCTCTATCGCCTGCTCCAGCCCTTGCTGCTGCTGCTGTCGCGCCGCAGCGAAACCAGTTCGATCTGCTGCCGCTCTTTCTCCCCCTCCTGCTGCTGCTCCTCGCGCTGCTGCGGCGGTAGTCGCGTCGCTGCTGGCTCCGGCGGGTGCTGCTGCTCCGCGCGGCGCTCCGGCTGCTGCAGCAGCTGCTGATGCTGCTGCTCCACGGGCTCCCCTCCCTGCAGTCCCCGACGAGGCTGCTGCAGCCGTCAGCCGGCGCGGCTGCTGCTGCTTGCTGCCAGGCCTCCGCTCCACTACCTGCAGCATGGAGAAGCGGTCTGCAGCTTCGACCTTCCGAAGAGCAGCAGCCAGCTGCTGCAGCTGCCGCGTGCTGCGGACGAAGAAAGCAATAGCCAGCGATGGATTAAGAGAGGCAGCATCCCCTAGCTTCGTGCAGGCACCTGCGTAAAAGGATGGTACAGCTGCAGGCAGCTGCAACGCCGGCGGCTGCACCCACACAACACACACACGTTGCCGCAGCAACAGCAGCATAGACTCAGCAGCAGAAGCTGCAGCCCTGAACCGGTCCTGCGCCTGCTGCGCCTGCAGCTCCTCCCAGCAGCACTGCCGCCAGCAGCGAGAGCCTCCACCACCAACACGCATCAGTAAAAGCAGCAGCGACTGCAGCAGCAGAAGCAGCGGCAACACCAGCAACTGCAGCAGCACCGACTGCAGCAGCACCGACTGCAGCAGCACCGACTGCAGCAGCACCGACTGCAGCAGCCCCATTGCAGCAGCAAAACCAAACAGCAGCGGGAGCATCAGCGACTGCAGCAGCAAGAGCTCACCAGCAGCAGCTGATCAGCACAAAGACAGCTGCGCTCGCGACGGCAGCAGCGCGTTAACCCTCAGTTCCCTCCCCACAGACACTTACTATCTCACATAATCCCCTACAATATATATATATATATTTCGTGTCCGCTATACACACGTATATACACATATGTTTACATTATACATATATATACATATATACACGCATGTATACACATACATATGTGTGTCTTGCAAGAAAGAGAAGCAGAAGAAGCAGCACTCAGACATCACCGGAGCAGCACAGGTGCAGCACAGGTACAGCAAAGAACGTGCGTCTTTCAAAGCAGCAAATGCTTCTTCCCGCGGGGGCGAAGAAACCCGTCAGCAGTACATGGCTGCTGCTCCTCCCCCTCGTCCTGCGCTGCTGCTGCCGTCAGGTCCACCGCTGCTGCCGTTTCCTTCCCCGGTGACTCGCGCCAGCTTCCACCTGCTGCCGCCCTCCCCGTCCACATCTGCTGCAGTGTCCCCGCCCGTCCGCTGCTGTCACTGCAGCGAGCCTTCCTCCCCTTCCGCTGCTGCAGTCTGCTGGCCTCCTGCTGCTGCAGTTCTCCCTGCGCCGCTCCCGCAGCTGCTCGGTCCTAACCTGTCTCCTGCTGCTATATCCCCGCGGCGCTGCTGCTGCTGCTGCAGCTGCAACTGTCCACTTCGTAGCGTCGGTGGAAAACTCATGCTGCCTGCTGCAGCACGACTCAGGACACACTTCACACTTTGCTGCTGCTAACATTTACCGCATCTTCTACGACCGTGCCCTCCCGGCGGCAATGTAACCGCGCGCTTCCTTCTCCTGCGACGACGGGTGCTGCTCCTCACCACGCCGTGCGACCTCCTGCAGCTGCTGCAGCTGCTGCTCCCCTTCTCCCCTTTGTTTTTTTGCTGCGTCTATGCGCTTTCCCTTCCTCTCTTTCTTCTACGTCCCTTCCTTCCCCTCCTCCTCTTCTCGCTTTCCCCTCCTTCGGGCCTCTCTTTGTCTTCTCCTTTTCATCCCCACTCTCTTCTCTGTCCTTTTCTTCCCGTTTGTCTCTTTCGCCTTTTCCCTCCTGATTTCCTTCTCTTCCCGTTTCTGCCTCTTCTTCTCTTTTTCCTTTCCTTTCATTCTTCCCTGCTGCCGTTGCTGCGCATCTTTTCTCGCGCGAATGCCGTGCATCCTTTCGACCCCCCACCCGCCTGCTTGTACTCCGCTGCTTCATCCCCTACGTTCACTTCTCTCGTTTTCGCTGCTGCTCCTTCTGCTGGCACTGTTCCACTGCTGCCTGCCTTCTGTGTGCCCTGGCTGCTTCCGCTGCTGCATCTCGCATCCTTCTGCTCCTGCCTGATCATCTCCTCTGCTGCTTCTCCGCTTCTCCGCCTGCAGTGCTGCTCCTGCTCCGGTGTCGGTTGTTTCGAATTCTGCTGCTGCTGCTGTTCCTGCTGCTACTCGGTTCCCTCTCCTCCTGCTGTTCTCGCCGTTCCTGCTGCTCCGTGTCAGGTCCCTCCCCTTCTACTGCTGTTGCTGTTCCTGCTGCTGGGTCGAGTCCCCTCTCCTTCTGCTGCTGTTGCTGCTCCTGCCGCTGGCCGCCTGCTCGGTTGCAGCTTCTCCCGGCGTGCGTCCCCGCAGCTCCTGCTGCTCCCGTCCGCCTCCCGCTGCTGCGCCGCACGGCAGCTCGTCCTACTCACCTGAATGCCGGCATGCGGGTCCAAATAAAGGAGCGCCTTTTCCTGCGTGCCTATGCAATAAAACGCCTGCTGCCCTCGTCCTGCCACCATACCAACCGACCACGGCAATTCTAGGTAGGCGCGGAGACACCCCACATAAACAGGGTTGATTTTGTCTCCGCTGCACAGCGTCAGAGGAAACAGCAGCAGACATCCCTTCTTCCACGGCATTCGCTCTGCTGCAAATTTTGTTGCGAAGAGTTCCTCTTCTTCCTCTTCTTCGCCTTCCTCTTCTTCGTCTTCCTCTTCTTCCTCTCCCGCTTCTTCTTCCTCTTCTTCTTCAGACTTTTGCCGTCCGAAAGACAGCTGCTCTTCTGCTGGTGCGTCTCGTCCTAAGCCCGCCTCTCCCTGCTGCTGCTGCTTTTCTTTTTCTTCTTCCGCTTCTTCGGTCCCCCAGGCGGCGGATCTTCGCGGCTCCGCTGCGTCCGCTGCCGTCCCAGGTGACTCTTCTTCCCCTTCCTTTCCGCCCCCCGCGGCGTGCTGCCGCTGCTGGTGCTGGTGTCCCGCTGCGCTCTGCTCCTCTCTCTCCTCACCCACTGCCGCTTCTGCCTCTTCTACGACGCAGTCTCGCCTGCTGCTGCCGCTGCTGCAGCCATGGACACCCAGCTTCACTCCGCAACAGCAACAGCAGCACCGGCGGCACGGTGCACCGTAACACGCTCGTCTCGCTTGCAGACAGCGCCGCTGCTGCTGCGTCTTCAGGTGCCGCCGGCTCTCATCGACCTGCGGCAGCTGTCGCTCATGCAGCGCACACGAAAATCGCCCACACCGTCGACGCAGCAGCCCGTGTGTCAAACGTTCATGAACACACTTGCACTGGTGCTGCTGCTCCTGAACTGCGACTGTCTCCTCCAGCGCAGTGCCATCGTGCTGCTCGACGCACCGCTGCTGTTCCGCTCTTGACTGTTGCTGCTCTCCAGAATGCTGCTGCTGCACTCTGTACTGCTGCTTATTTTCTTTTTCTTGCTGCTGCTGTTCTCTGGCCTGCTGCTGCCACCTGGACTGCTGCTCGATTTGCTGCAGCTGCTGCAGCGCCCCCAGGGAGGGCTCCGGTCGCTGCCTACCGCACGGCTGCTGCTGCACGGGGTGATGACACCTTGCAGGGGAGCTATCTTCGCTGTCACGGTCCGCTCCATATCGCACATTCCTCTCTGCGTCGCTGCTGCTGGTGCCGCCGCTGGTGCTGCTGCTACTGTTCGTGCTGCTGCTGAAGTCTGCCGCTCCCAGGCCGCTGTCGCCGTAGTCAAAGCTTGCATGCGCTTGCTGCTGTCGTAGGGTACTCTGGTCTTGCTGTTCGAGTTCTTCCTCCTCTTCCTCATCCTGCAGCAACAGCACGTTCGTTCCTGCTGCGGTTCCTCCGCCGAAGCGGTGGACAGGCGAGCAGCTGCTAGTGCTTCTTGACTGGCGGGTGCTGTACACGTAGCAACAGCTGCTGCTGCTGCGACGCCGCCTCCGGCCGCTTCCCCTTCCCCCCCCCTGGCGCTTTCTTCCTCGCCCGCCTCCTCTGACCAGCTGCTGCTCGTCACTTGGCTGCCTTGTTGCCTCTGCAGCAGCGCCAGTTTTCCCTCTTCCTCCGACCTCCTCACGCACCCGCTGTGCTGATGCCGTTGCCGCTGCTTTTGGTGCTGCTGCTCCACCGCCGTGACGCACGCCTGCTAGCTCAGCCCGTCGACGAGGAATCGTCTCTCCACCTGCTGTTCCTGCTGCTGCGCCTCGTGCAGCGGCTCGCCCTGCCGTTCGCGCGGCTGCTGCTCTCCCTCTGTGCCCTCTCCCCAGAAACAGGGAGGCCAAGCCCCCGCCCCCGCGGCAGGGCCGCCCGCCCACGCTGCTGCTTACGCAGCTGCAGCTTCTTCTGCTGCTGCTCCAGCTCCTGCCGCTGCACCAGCTCCTGCTGCTGCTCCAGCTCCTGCTGCTGCTCCAGCTTCTGCTGCTGATCCAGCTTCTGCTGCTGATCCAGCTCCTGCGGCTGGTCCAGCTCCTGCGGCTGCTCCGGCTCCTGCGGCTGCTCCAGCTCCTGCTGCTGCTCCGCCTCCTGCTGCTGCGGCAGTCGCTCCCCTCCCATTTCATCGAGGCCGGGTTCCCCAGCAGCACCGTGTTGATAGCAGTGGGCCTCCGTTTCCCGGCAGCGAAGCCGCTGCCGCTGCTGCTGCTGCTTCTTTGCTGCTGCTGCTGCTGCTTCTGCTGCTGCTTCTGTTGTACTGCACGAAGAGAGACGCGGGCAAAAGCCCTCTGCTTCCCGTCCTGCTGCACGACCCCCCATCCTCTTCCTCTTGCGCGTCCTCGTTCCCGGCTGCTGCTGCTGTTGCTGCCACTGCTGCGGCCCAGTAGAAGACTCCACCAGGAGTCGCGACTTCTGCTGCGCCTGTGTTGCGGTCGGCTGCTTCTGTGCGTCTGCCTGTTGCTGCTGCTGTGGCTCGGACCCTGCCTTCTGCTGCTGCGGCTGCTATCGCCCTGCGTTCTGCTATCGCGGCCCTTCCTCCTGCTGCTGCCGACGCGCCGCGCTCCCTGCTCGGCGCTGCTGCTGCCGCGCTCTCCCACGCCTTCTGTGCCGCTGTTCCTGCTGCTGCTGCGTCTCTGCTGCCGGTGCGACTCTCGCAGGGACGACATCAAGTTTCTCCTGCTGCCCCCTGCTGTTCTCGCCGAACTCTCCGCAGCTCCCATGGAGCTGCCCTGCCTGTCGTATGAGTTTTCTTCTCCGCCGCCAGCCGCTGCAGCAGCCCCTCCGGCCTCCTTCCCTCTCGCCGAAGGCAGGAGCAGCAGCTCTCCGTCTACTAGCTCTTCAGAGCAGGCACTGTTTGCATCTCCCTCTTCTCTCTCACACCCACATGCAGCAGAATAAACCGATGGCAATGCCCCTGCTGCCGCTGCTGCTGGTATGGTAGCGCCTGACACATCCGTTCCTTCTTTAGCAGCACCCGCCTCACACACTGCTGCGCTTCCACAAGCAGCTTCTGCTGCCATTTCCTCAGCTGGTGCTGCTCCTGCTCCCTTGAAGCCTGCTGCTGCTACGCAGGCGTAGTCTCCTGCCGCTCCTCCTCCCTCTCCTCCTCGGACTGCCGCTGCAGCTGCCACGCCCACGGCTCCTGTTGCTGCTGCAGATCCCCTTACTGCCGGCCTCATCAACCCGTCGACGTGACTCTGCCGACGTGGCATCGCTGCTTCTGCTGCACTGCTGCTCCGTAGCTGTCCCGTCTCCAAGCGCCGACGCCGCCGCTGCTGCTCCACTTCCCTCTTTCCCGCGGATTCTGTTCCCTGCTGCTCCCCCTCGTCCTTCTCCTGCTCTGCCTCCTCCTCCTGCTGCTTCGCTCGCTCGCTTGAAGTGTCTGCTGCAGCCGCCCGAATGCCAGCGGCGGCTCCCGCTGGTGCCCATCGGGAAGTATCATCTTCTTCCTCTACAGCGATGCTCCCTGAAAAAGTCGCGCTGCTGCCGGCCGCATGCTTCCGTTCCTTACTGCGGCTGCAGTACGAGGAGAACAGCAGAAACAGGACACCGTTAAGCGGCGACTGAGTCGTTCCCTGCTGCTGCTTCTGCTGTTTTCTTCCGTCCTGCTGCTGCTGCTTCCCTCCCGCCTGCTGCGACTTGTGGGTCTGGTGCTGCAGCTGCATCTCCTGCTGCACCACAAGCGCTTTCCGTTGCTGCTGCTGCAGCTTCCGCATCTTCCCTAGCGTCTTCCCCTGCTGCTGCCTCTCTCTCACTAGGTACTCCTGCTGCTGCTGCCGATCCGGCGAAGCCCAGCGCGAGCGCTGCTGCTGCTGCCGCTCTCGTAGCAGGTCTGCCTCGTCCGGCGGCTGCCATTTCTCCTGCAGATGCTGCTGCGGCGCGTCAGTCGAAGAGGAAAACGACGGCAACAGCTGCTCGACGTGGCACCACCTACTGCTGGCGCTGCCGCCGTCGCTGCTTGCGGCAGCACCGTCGCTTCTGCTGGAGCTCAGCGGCGCCTGGCTCTCTCTTCCGTCATCTTCCGCTGCTGGAAACGCCACGGCGGCGCATGCCGTTGCTGCTCTCCCTCCTGCTGAAGTCGCGGCTGCACGTGCCGCGACTTCTGCTGGTGCTGCTCCTGCTGCTGCACGACGACCTACCTCCTGCTGCAGCCGTCCGCAGACCCGACAGCGGATTTCTTCTTCTGCGTGTGTTGCTGCTGAGTCGGAACTCCTCCTGCCCTTTGTCATCAGTGCTGCCCGCCCTGCAACGGCAGCACCAACCGCACAAGGCCCTGCGCCACTTACAGCAACAGCAGCAGCCGCCCCGTCAGCACGACACGCAGCCACCGGGCCAGCGTGACAAGCAGCCACGTCCCTACGTCCTTCGCCAGTCGCAGCACCAGCAGAAGCGGCAGCAGACGCAGCCCGTGCAGCATCAGCGGTCGCGGAAGTACAGCTGCCGGACCCGGCGGTAGCAGCAGTAGTGGCGGCAGCTGCAACAACAGGACGGGTAGCAGCAGTCGCTGCAGCAACAGGACTCCGAGGAGCAGCAACAGTGGGAAGAGCGTGGGGTGACCGCTGCAGCTGCAGCAGGCGTGTCCGAGGACTGCAGCAGCACACTGCAGCAGCATGCGCCCGCCGACTGGCCAGCGATCGCAGTGGAGGCACAACAACTAGTGGAAAGCGTTGCGGCTCCTGCTGTTTTGGCGTTGATTTCCCCTGAGCTGAACCGGCAGCTGCAGCAGCAGGGCCAGCAGAAGGGGCAGCAGCAACGGAAGCAGACCATTTGTCGGCTGCGGCGAGAACCGCGGCAGACGACACCACAGGCGTTTCTCCTCCTCGTTCCACAGCAGCTGCTGCGCGCGTCCTTCGCCCAGCAGCAGCAACACAAGTGCCACCGCTGCTGCTGCTGCACTCCTGCATCTTAGAGGCGTGGTTCCTCCCGCTGCTGGCACAATTCCTGCTCCTGCTGTGCCTTTTATTCATTAACCGGCTGCTGCTGATCTTTTGCCCGCTGGGGCAACCTGGACCGCTGCAGCTCCGGCTGTCCGGTCGGCTGCTGTTGCACCTGCTGGTTCTGTCCTCCCCCTCGCCTCTGCCGCTGCTGCTCCTGCTGTGCTCGCTGACCACCGCAGGCGTGCTACGCAGTACGCTGCTGCTTCTGAAAACCCCGGCAGCAGCGACAACAGCAAACGGCTGCCCTTTCTCTGCTGCTGTAGCAGCTGCTGGTTCTCCTGCTGCTGTGGCTGCTGTTTCTCCTGCTGCTGCTCTTCCCAGTGCTGCTGCTGCGGCTGTTTTAGTCGCAGCTTCTCCTGTGTCTGCCACTGCTGGGGGAGTCGCATCGGAGTGCAGCTTCTGTCTCAACACCGTCCTGTCTCCGCTGCCATCGGCTGCGGCAGCGCGAGCTGTAGCAGCTGCAGACACCGCTGCAACAACAGCAGACGCAGCTGCAGCAGAATTGCAAGCTGGTTCTTCGGCGGCAGCAGCAGAAGCAGCAGAACCAGCAGCAGGCGGAGCAGCAGCAGCATTGTAAGCTAGCTCTCCAGCGGCAGCAGCAGAAGCACCAGGAGCAGCGCCGGCAGTTGTAATTCTCCCAGCAGCGGCATCAGCGAGGTGGTCCCCACAAACCGGCGTCTGCAGAAGCGGCAGTGACGAACCCAGGGAAGGAGACGACTGCTGCTGCGGCAGCACCGCTTGACGCCAGGGAGGTTGTCCTGCTGCTGCTGTTGCTTCTGCTGCTGCTGCTGCTTCTGCTGCTGCTGCTGCTTCTGCTGCTGCTCCATCTGCGTCGCAAGAGCGAAAAGCACCAGCAGCGGGTTTTTGCTTCCGAGCTGCAGCAGCAGCATCTGCAGACTTCACTGCTGCTCTAATATTTAGGTCCCCTCCCGCCCTTTCGAACGTGATAGACAGTCCTCTCCGCCACCCGCGACGCGGTTCTCCTCCTCCAACTGCTGCTGCCGTTGCAGTGACCACCCCACAGATCTGCGTGCTGCTGCGCCGCAGTCCGCCGAGTGCGCTGCCTGACCGCTTTAAGCCTCTGAGACTCCTGCTGCACGCCCCAGGAGAGCAGCTGCCGCCGCCGAACGAGCCGCTCGCCCCGCTGCCACCCATTTCCCCGCTGACGCTGCCGCTGAAAAAGTCGGTGGTGCTGCTGGATGAGGAAGAGAACGAAGAGGAAGCCCACCAGCAGGTGCTGCTTCTGCTGCAGATGGTCCTCTGGCGTGTCGCGCTCCTCCAGCTGCAACATACCTTGCAAGGAGGGAAGCTGCCGCTCCGAACAACCTGATATTCCTTTTCCCCAACTTCCCCCGCCGGAAACGCCAACTTTCCTCCTGCTGCTGTTGGTACGGCGACGACGAGTGGGTGCGCTGCTGTTGCTGCAGATGCTCGATCCCCCCCAGTCACTGCTGCGGCAGCAGGAATAGCAGCAGCAAGGCCAACAACGGCAACAGGAGCAACAGCAGCTGGAACAGGAGCAACAACAGCAGCAGGAGGAGCAACAGCAGGAGGAGGAGCAACAGCAGCATCAGGCCGGTCTCGACGCAGCGCCGGATGCTTCTTCGAACCCTTCGAGCAGGCAGGAGCACCAGCTGCTGCAGCAAGTACATCCCTCCGCATGGGCAGCGTCCTCGCTGCTGCGGCAGGACTCCCTCCCTCCTTCGACTGCAGCAGACACCAAGCAGTGCTTCGCTTTGCTTTTCCTCTGCTGCCGCTATTGCTGCTGCTGGTGCTGCTGCCGCGGGTGCAGATGTACGACTGGCGTGCCCTGCTGCCCTTCCTGCTGCTCCTGCCCCTGTCACGGCTGCTGCTGTTCATGCTGCCGCAGCTCCCACAGCCTGTGCTGCTTTTCGCGCTGCTGCTGCTGCTACGGCGGCTTCTTCGGTCGCTGCTGCATACACTGCTCCTCCCCCCCGCGACACAGAGGCGACCGCTGCTGCTGCTTTTGCTCGGAACGAGGAGCAGTGGAAGTCCTTCACAGACTGCTGCATCATTTCTTACTCGTGCTCGGCCCGCTGGCGTCGTGCTGCAGCCGTGTTTGTTGCCGCTCGCACACGCAGGGCTGCTCCTCCTGCACTCCCTTCCACCCACGTCTGCTGCTCTTGCTCCCCTGAAGCCGGTCCTAGCTGCCGCTGCAGCAGCTGCCTCAGCCCTCGATCCACGTGCTGCTGCAGATTCAGCAGCAGCAGATTCAGCAGCAACAGATTCAGCAGCAGCAGCCGGTACAGGGGGGGACGCTGTGGCAGCAGGCGCAGTCGCAAACGGGGAAGTTGCGGCAGCCGCACCCAGCGGGGAAGCGAAGGAGGCAACAGCAGCAGGCATGAACCGGGGAGCAGCAGCACCACGAAGGCAGGAAGGAGCTGCAGCAGGCGAACTGCAAGTCCCACAAGCTTTGCCAGGCGCTGCAGAGTCTGCCGCACTAACGGCAGCCCCGTGACTACGAAGAGCAGGAGGGGTAGAAGGAGAAGGAGGAGAAGGAGCAGCAGCAGCAGGAGAGCCGACCGGAAGAGGAGCGGCGAACGCATTCTCCCGAGCTGGGGGAGGAGGTTCCTGTCTTACGGAGCAGGGCAGCAGCAGAGTCTTCCCTGAGAGAACTGCTGCAGTAGCGCCTTCTGTTGCTGCTATTCGTTGTCGCAGCTGGTGCTGTCCCGCTGTTGCTGCTCTTCTCTGCTGCTGCTGCTGCTCGTGTGCCGCAGGGTTCACCACCCCCAGAGACGATGTCCTCGGCAGCGGCTTTCTCTCCTTCGTTCCTTCTCTCCTCGAGAAGAGTGTCGCTTCCACGAGCCGCTTGTGCTGCTTCTCCCCCGGCGGCATCTCGGATTCCTGTTGCTCTGAGTTCTGCTGCTGCAGCTGCGGCGACTGTCCTGTCTGCAAAGCTCCAGCCAGTGCTGCGTTTCCTTGAGCTGCCGCTGCCGCAGAATGCTGCAGCCGCTTCTCGAAGCTCCGGCTGCGGCTGCTGCTGCTGCTAGTCACGCGGTTGCTTCTCCCTGTGCGGCCTTCCTTCGTAATGACGGTTCCGTCGCAGCTGCTGCAGCCCCGACCTTTGCTGCGCGGACTGCTGCGGCCCTTCTCTGCTGCTGCCGCTGCCGTCGCCTCTCCTGCGGCAGTCGCGCACCCCACATCCGCCAGTCTCGCGTCCTGTTGCTGTTTCTCTTTCTGACGTTTCCACCCCTGCTGCTGTTCCTGTCCTTCCCCATCCTCTGTCTGTCGCAGCTGCTTCTTTTCCCCGTCCTCCGCGTGCTGCTCTACCCGCTCGCACGTCCACCCCGGCACCTGCTGCTCCTCTTGCTGCTGCTGCTTCATGGGTCGCTCGTACCTCCGCTTCAAGTGCTGCTTCCCCTGATGCTCCACCTTCTGTTGCTGCTGCTTCACCTTCTGTTGCTGCTGCGCCTCCGCCTCCTGCTGTCGTGCCTCCGCCTCCTGCTGCTGCGTCTTGCCCTGCTGCCCCCTGTCCTGCTGCGACTTGCTCTGCTGGGGGATGCCCTGCTGGGGCTTGTTCTGCTGCGGCGCGCCCTGCTGCGGTTTGCTCTGCTGCGGCTTGTCCTGCTGCTGGTTCTTTCCTTGACGTGGATAGTGTACCTGCTTGCGTGGAGGGGTCGTCCTTCTCCGGTGCAGCATCCTCCTGGACCCCCTGGGGCTGCGCAGCAGAGTATATGGGGCTGCGTCAACCCCTTCCGCTGGTTCCGTCTGGGAAAGGAAGAGAGGAGAAGGCAGCCGGTACTCTCCAGCCCCAACGAAGTCTGCGCCAGCATCTGCTTGCCTTCTCCCAGTCTTTCTGCTGCTCTCCTCCTCTTCTCTCGTCTCTCTGCAGCTCGTTCTCCTGCCCCAGCTGCCGGCCCGCCTGCTGCTGTACACCTTGGTGCTGCTGCTCCAGCTCTCCTCACGGATGTTGCTTGTCTTCTTGTTGGTGCTGGACCCCATGCTGCTGCCGGGACTCCCCCTCGGGATGGTGCATGCGCTGCTGTTCTTGCAACTGTCCTCGGCGACCCCTCTGCTGCAGCCCTCTCCGCCGTCCCGCATTTCGCAGCTGCTGCATCGCTTCCTGATGCTGTCCCTGCAACCCCTCCAGCCCCTGTCGCCCCTGCTGTCCCTACGGCCGCTGCTGCCCCGGAAGTCGCTGCTGTCCCTACAGCCGCTGCTGCCCCTGAAGCCGCTGCTGTCCCTGCAGCCCCTGCTGCTCGTGCAGTCGCTGCCTGTGCCGGTGAGGTGTCCGCTGCTGTTGCTGCGTTGGTTGCTGCAGCTTCTCCTGTTGCTCCTATCACGCCTACGCCTGCCAGTCTCCGAGTTCGTGCTCCGATTGTTGCTGATGATCTCTCTTCCGCAGTTGTTGCTGCTGCTGCTGCCCCTGCCGCTCGCGCTGCTGCTGCGATGCTGCTCCTTCACACTGCGACCCCCCACGCCCCTGCAGCTGCTGCCGCTCTTCTCGCTGCTCCTGCTCCTGCTTTGTCTGATCTTTACTCTGCTGCTGTCCCTCCGGCTGCTGCTCTTTCTGCTGCCAGAACCGACCCCCCCCACTGCAAGAGCAGCAGCAGCAACATCGCTGCTGGAGCGACGCGTGCTGCGCCCGGCAGCCTCTCTTCCTCGGAGTCGGCTTCGACAACTTCCACACGTCCCCTCGCCAACAGCCGCAGCAGCAACAATGCCTCTCGCCTCAGCCACTGCGGCAGTCGACGCTCTACTTGCGACAGGAGCGGGGACTCCCTCACCACCAGCGGAGGCACCAGCAGCAGCAGCGTTCGCTGCACCTGCAGTGCATCTGCAAGCGCCGCTCCAGTACGCTCCCTCTTCTGCTGAAGGTTGCTGCTGTTGCTGCTGTTCCCCGTCAAGTGTTGCTGCTGCAACAACGGCAACGCGCTGGGAGCGCGTAGTCATTGAGTCCTGTATTCCTGCTGCTGCCCCACATATCTTCTCTTCAGCACCAGCAGCACCACCAACACCACCGCCAGCACAAGCCAACGAAAAAGAAGTAGTACCAGGTGCAGCAGCAGCAGCGGGAGCTGCTCGACCAGGCACAGCACCTGGACGTGATCTAACCGCAGCAGCTTCACTGCCGGCACCAACAGCAAAGCCAGCAGCCGCAGGGCCAGCAGCAACAGCCGAGCCAGCGGTAGCAAGACCGCGGGTATTGCCTGCTGCAGCTCTGTCCTTGCCCGAGGACACAGCAGGAGTTGCACAGCCGGATACGCCAGAGGCTGTCACTACCCTTGCGTCAGCATTAGGGTTCTCAATATAACTATCGGCTTCCCCTGCAGCAGCGGCACCAGCTTTAAGCCGCTCAGAGACAGCCGGGGTCTTTTCTTCTCCTCCTTCTTCTGCAGCGCCTGCAGCAGGGACACTCGCTGGTCCCCGTGCTCCTCGCTCAGCAGCAACGGGTGCTGGTGCTGCTGCAGTGTCAGCGTCTCCTGTTGCGCCTGCTTGTGCTACCTCTCCCGGTGGTGGCACCCTCGCACCATCAGCTGCGCGGACCGCTCCAGCTGCAGCAGCAGAAGCCACAAGCGCAGCAGCAGCACCGTGGCCCCCACTCTGGCAAAGCGTCTGCCTCGGTCTTTGCTGCCGTCGTCGCGCTTCTTTCGCTGTCTGCTGCTGCTCCGGCTGCTGCTGTGTCCGATTCTGCTGCATTTGCGACGGCTTCTGCTGCTGCTGCTTCTGCCCCTGCTGCGTCTGCTGCTGCTGGCGGTATGCGTCGCCTGGTGCACGTTTCTCACTGGCAAAGATCCTCGCGGCGCATGCAGTGCGCTGTGGATCACCGCAGCCCGCAGCACTGAGGGCGGAAAAAGCGTTATCTCCCTCAACAGCTGCAGCAGCAGGAGCGACAGCAGCAGCCGGTCGGGCAGCAGCAGCGATGGGGAGATCAGCAGCAGCTGGTGTCGTACTGCTGCCAGCTTCGCCGCTGCTGCGAAGGAAGGATGAGAAACACCTGCATTTGTCGACCTTCCTGTCCTGTCCTGCTGTTGCAGTTGCTGCCGCCCGACCGGTTGCTGCTGCTTCTTCTCTCGAACCTGCTCCTCTTGTCGACTCCTGGGGGTCACACCGCGGGGTGCGCGGAGAGAAAAGACGCTCGGGCTGCACCCATGGTACGGGAGAAGGCGGCCGTCTCGCCCCCGGCCTTGATGCCTGCTGCTGCTGTGCGGTTTCCCTCTTCCACACGTGGTGCCGTCGAACCCCGTCATCCCGCTGCTGCTGCGCGTCCTCTTGTGCACAGGATAATGGAAAGAACGACAGCCGCCCCGATTCTTCTTTCTCCGCCTGCTGCTCTGACCGCTCTGACTGTTGCCGCAGCTCCCCCTGCTGCCGCTTCTGCTGCTGCGGTCGCTGCTGCGGCTGCTGCTGCTCCTTTCGATGCGGCGCTTGATGCCCACGCCGCTGTCGCTCTTGTAGCCACGCCTGTTCCTCCACGGCGTCGGTGGGCTCTGGCCGCAGCTGCTGCTCCACCGGCTGCTCAGGCGCTTGCTGTTGCTGTTGCTGCTGCTGCGGGAGAGTGAGAGGAGCGGCAGCAGGCAGCAGAGAGGACGGCGAGAAAACGCAGCGGCCGGCGCAAAAAGAAATTTCTTCCCACTCCTCCTCTTCGTCAAATGTCCTGGTGGTTCGACTGCTGGTGCTTCGCCGGTTGCTCTTGCTACTTGACTCGAGCTTGCCGGTGCCGCTGCTCTTTTTGCCGGTGCAGCTGCTGCTCCAGTGACTCCAGCTGCCGCCGCTGCCCCTGCCTCCGCTGCAGCTGCTGCTGCCGTACTTGCTGCTGCTGCTGTTGTTTACACGAGGGGCGAACGTGCAGCGCAGCAGCAAAGATGTCGGGCGGGCACTGGCAGAGTCCCCTGCTGCCACAGCGGCAGCAGCACCACTGCGCAAAGGAGCGCGGAAGGGCAGTCGCAAGTGCTGCTGCTGTTGCTGTCGCTTCTGCTGCTGCTGTTGTCGATGTTGCTGCTGCACGTGGGGGGCTAGGCCCTGCTGCTCGGTCTGAACTAATGCCTGCTGCTGCCGGTTCTGTACCAGCACCTGCTGCCTCTGTTGGCAAAACTGCTCCTCCTCCATCTCGGTCTCTCCTTCCCACCCAGAGGCTAATAATGTCGCTTCACAGTAGGACAAAGGACGCGAGTGTCTCTCCTCTCTTCGCTGCTGTCGCCGCTTCTCCTGCTGTTCGATTTGCTGCGGCATGCGGCCTAGCTGGTGACTGCTGCTGCTCCTTCTTCTGCGACGCATGCAGCTTGACGTGTCGCCGCGTCCTGCGTCTTCAACTGCAGCCACAGCTGCTACATCCACAGCACCAGCATCGCAGGCAGCAACACCAGCGGCACCCCACACAGATGCTGCGGCACCACCTGCACTACCTGCAGCAGCAGTACCTGACGCAGCTGCGGCAGCATGCGTCGCAACAGCAGCACCGGTGGGAGAGCAGCTGCTGCTCCGAAGAAAGCAAGGCGCTCCACGCAGCGCGGTGTGCGGATTCCTGTCCGCTGCTGCTGCTGCGCTAGCAGCCGAAACAGCAGTGAGTTTTACTGCCTTGCTGCTGCTGCTGCTGCTCTGCTTCACATTCAAGCTGTGGCGCAGGCTTACGGGCAAAAAGCGACCTCCCCCCCACGCCGTTTCCACTTCTCCCTGCTGTTCCTGCTGTTCGTCGTCTTCCTCCCAGAGCTGCAGTTCTTCCCTCCGCTGCTGCTGCCCTTGCTGATGCTCTTGCTCCTGCAACCGCAGCAGCTCCGCCGCATGCAATGCCAGCCGGCGGGGCTGCCCTAGCAGTTCCCCCTGCTGCCGCTGTTGCTGCTCCTGCTGCAGAGCGCCAGCCCTGCTGCACGCCGCAGGCGGTGCAGCTTCACCTGCTGCCCCAGGACAAGTCGCAACTCCTCCCCTACCTGCAGCAGTACCCTTGGGAGTCGTGACGCCAGCAGCGGCATCTGCAGCAGCTGCATCTGCAGCAGCAGCATCTACAGCAGCAGCATCTGCGGCAGCAGCGTCTACAGCAGCAGCACCTGCAGCACCGGCAGCTCCGCCAACAAATCCACCTGGGAAGTCCTGCTGCTGCAAAGAGACCTGTGATGCACCGCGTGCCCAAGAAGAAGAAGAAGAGCAAGAACACTGCCGCTGCTGCTGCTTGACAGCAATGCTGCGCCAGGCTCGGTCTGCAGCAGCGGCATCCGGGAACGCGGGGCAAAACTTCTTCTTGATGCTGCTGCTGCAGCAACAGCTACTAGAAGGCCTGTCTCCGCAGCTGATGTCGTAGCAGCCACAAGTAAAGGAAGACGAGAAGCAGCAACAGCTGCTGCAGCAGCAATGTGAACACCAACTTACGCCCTTGGCGTCTCCTTCTGCTGGCGCTGAAGAAGAAGAGGAACCCGCTGCCGTAGGAGGAAGCGCACGACGGTGTTTCTCTGCCGTTTCTGGGTCGCTCGAAACAGGAGCAAGCGAACACCAGCAACAATTGTTGGACGACGTTTCCCTCGCACGCGCGTCTGAGTTCTTTCTTCGTGCGATCCCTGTGCTTGTTTTTCCAGTTGCTTCTTCTTCTTTCTGCTGCGTAGCCGTTTCTGCTGCTGCTCCTGCTGCTGCAGCTGCCCCGACCTTCACACCTCGGCAGCCGTTGAAGCCCTCGCAGCTGCAGCAGTTTCGATGACGCGGCTGCAACCGACGCTGCTGCTGTTGCTGCAGTAAACCGACGCTGCAGCAGGCGGCACGTCCTCGTCCTTCAGCAGCAGCAGTGCAGCAGGAAAGCGTAGCCGTACCCGAAGTCGACGAGGAAGAAGCCCGAGATGGCGCAGCCGCAGCAGGAGCATGACGCGAGGCCGCAGCAGAAAGCGGAAGTCGCGGAGGGGAGAGGGAACAGCGCGCAATAATCTCGTCTACGTACAGCAGCCCGTCGGCGTTGACATAGACGTGCAAATCGTTCTGCAGCAGCAGCAACACAACAACAGTAGCATCAACACAGCAGCAACAGCGTCAACAGCGTCAACAGCAGCAACACAGCAGCATCGGCATCAGCATCAACACAGCAGTAGCAGCAGCAGCAGCAACGCAACAGCAGCAGCAGCAACGCAACAGCAGCAGCAGCAACGCAACTGCAGCAGCAGCAACGCAACAGCAGCAGCAGCAGCAACAGCAGCAGTAGCATCACCAGCAGCAGCAGCAACAGCAGCAGCGGCATCGACAGCAGCAGCAACAGCAGCAGCAGCAAC
>KL647305.1:2022212-2064264 GCA_000727475.1 Sarcocystis neurona | reverse complement strand
ATATACTATATAGTATATATATATATAGAGAGAGAGATATATATATATATATATACAGAAGAGAGAGAGACACACATAGTATACATATATATATATATATATATATGGTAGATAGACAGAAGAGAGACACACATATATACATATATATATATACAGATAGATAGATAGATAGATATATAGACAGAAGAGAGAGAGACACATATATACGTATAGATAGATAGATATATGCAGAGAGAGATATATATATGTGTATATAGTTGTGTATATAGAAATTACCACATATATATATATATACAGATAGAGACAGAGAGAGATATGTGAATAAGAGAGACACGTCGGAAGCGAAGCGGGGGCTCGCATTGAGGCAAGTGGCTGCGGGAAGTTGGCCGGTTGCAGTTTATGCGTGTGGACAGCAACTGCTGCTGCGGAAGGCAGGTGGAGAGACACGCGGGCGCCAATGCGAGAGACGAAGAGCAGCAGCATCCCGCCGTGACTGTGCTCTCATCAAACACCCAGAGAGAGAGCGGGCGCAAAGCAGCTGCAGCAGCACCAGCAAACGCAGCTGCAACCCGGTCGACAGGAGCAAATCCGGGCGGCTGCGGCAGCACGAGCAAACGCAAGCAGCAGCAGCACCGCCGCGCTTACGCAGCGCGGGACTAGCGGCAGCGGCACTACCAGCAGCAGCACGAACAGCACCCCAGCAGCAACGACAAAACGCAGGCGCAGCTCCAGCTGCAGCACCAGATGTAGCATCGACGAACCTACGCGACAGTAGCAGCGCAGGAGCAGCCCTGCAGCAGCAGTAACAGCAACAGAGAGGAGCTGTGTGTGTGGCGGATCGAGCAGAAGCCGAAGTGGCTGCTGGGCATCGACACTGGTCGCCAACGGGGAAAACCGCAGCAGCAGCAGCACGGCAAGAGTCAGAGACAGTAGCAGAAGGCGCGGCGCAGAGCAGCAGCATTCCGTGAGCACCGGCAGCAACCCAGGAGGAAAAATTCATCGGCAGCAGAAGTGCGAGGGCAGAAGGCAGTCATACAGGCAGCGGCATCACACACAAAAAAGCGGCTCGTGCATGCCCTGCAGCAACGTGAGAAAGGCACATCAGCCGCAGTCTCCTCTCGGCTGCCGTCGCATGCAACGCCCCCTGATGCCCACCGCATGTCACTTACGTCATCCGTTTGTCCACGCGCTGACGCAGATGCGAAACCTCCTCCACTGCAACACCAACAGCAAAGTTCTTCACTTTGCCTCCTGCTGCGTCCTCTTTGAAGCTGCTGCTTCTGCAGCCACTGCTCCGGCTGTGGCGGCGGCAGCGGCGGCCCGTGGTGGCGCAGTGACAACGGCTGGTGTTGCGGCGGGGGCTGCGCTTGCCGAGAAGTGCAGCAGACTGCCTGTACCATATCAGTGGACCTCGTCCGGTGCTTGGCGTCTGCTGCTGCAGGGCCGTCAGCACCGACCAGGTGGCCCGTGCCAATGTTCCCACGGCCACGCCGGAGCGGCGGCGTGACTTCTGCAGCGGGCGCAGTTTCTCCACGTGCCGACTCCAACCTTGTAGAGTCAGAGACGCTTCTCCGTCTGCGGCTGCTGCGGCTGCTACAGTAGTCCATGCGACTGCTGCTACTGCTGCTGCGCGGCGGAACGCCTCTGGGGCTGCTGCTCTGAGGTGGCCCCGTGCCGTACCGGTGCTGCCGGTCGGTGGTGCTGCGGCTGAGCTGCTGCGGAGCACTAGCGCCACCGCTGTCGACCCTGTCCCCTCCAGTTCTGCTGCGAGACGGAGACGCAGACTCCCTGCTGCTGTTGACTGCCGTGGAGCAGTTCCTCCTGCTGCTGCTTCCCAGATGTCTGTGGCGGCAAAACGACGCTCCGTCCACACGCACTACTGACCCCACGAGCGAGCCGCCATCCCCGCTGACGTTGCAGGCACCACTCTCCCTTCCTGCGGCTCCGCCTCGGAGACCCTGCGCTGCTGCACTTGCCGCAGTAGTGCATGCACAGGCTCCCGCGTCTCCTTGTTCCTGGACTGCACGGGCTGCGCGAGATGAAGCTGCTGGTGCTGGTGGTACCGCAGCTGCTGCTGCTGCTGCGTTCTCGCGTCCTTCTTCCGTGAAGCAGCGTTCGCCAGCGGCAGCGGGACGGCCTCCCGCTGCCGACACGGCAGCACACGTCTCCGTCTCCGGAAGCATGCAGCAGGGAGACGAACCGGCAGCACCAATTTTTTTTTTTTTGAAACTGCGCGACTGCACAGCAGCAGCAGTAGTACCGGCCTTCGACTCTCCTTGCTTCGGCTCTGTCCCCCTCCTGCTCTCCACTTCCGCGGTACGTGCAGCGGTACAGCGACAGCTGCAGCAGTAGCAGCACGAACGAACGCAGCAGCACCTATGGATGCTACGGACCCCTGCTTCTTTCTGCTGCTGTCTCCTTCCTCCCAGATGCACGTGCTGCCGCAGGCAGAGCTGCTGCGCGAGGTGCTGTTCCCGCCGTACCCGAAGTCTTTCCTCCTGCTGACGCTGCAGTCGGCGCTGCTGCCGTCGGCGCTGCTGCCGTCGGCGCTGCAGCTGCTCCTGCACCTGCTGAACGTAAGCGAACCTCTGCCGCTCCGCCGCCCGCTCTTCCTCCGAGATGTCGAGGTAATGCCTGCGGAGCACCTGGAGCAGCAGCATCTGCGCAGACCGCACCGTACACCCCCACCCCACATCGCTAACAATCTCGATCCAATCTCGGTCTGCTGCTGCAGCTGCTGCTGCCGCTGCTGCTGCCCCTGCCGCGGTTGCTCCTCCTCCCGCTGCTTCTGCAGCGCCTCCTGCAGCGCCGCAGACCCCCGCGGCCGCTGCACCACCGTCGGTACTTCCGGCTCCTCCTCCTGGTGCTGTGACTGCTGCTGCTGCCACGCCCCGCCTTCGCTTCTCGCCGCAGCAGCGATACATGGGAGCGAAGCCGCTGCGGTAGGTGAACCGCGCTATTTTGCCCACGAACGCCAGCAGCTGCTGCTGCACTTCTGCGGCACTCACAGACATGCAAGCCACATACCGAGCGGGCCATACCGTCTCTCCTGTGGAAAGCTGTATGACTGTTTTCTCTTCTTCTTCTTCCTCTTCGTCTTCCTCCTCCTTCTCCATCTTGTTCTTCCTCTCGTTACCTGAACGGCGGCACTGACGACTGCCGCCTTGTCGCTCGTATCCTCCGCAAGCGTGTCCCCCCCTTGGATACAGCAGCTCTCTTTGCTGCTGCTGCTGCTGCGGCCGCTCAGCCAGGGCAGCGCCCTGTGCCTTCTGCTGTTGCTGTTCTCTCAGCCCCTGACTCTCCGTCCTGCGCTGCGCCCCTGGTGGTTGCTGCTGCAGCGGCTGCCAACTGACCCCTGCAGAAGCACCAGCGAGCCCCCCGCCTTCCGGTGCTGCCCCCGGCAGCACAGGAAACGAGGGCGCTGTGCAGCAGCGCTCCGCAGCAGCATCTGCGTCCCGCTGCTGCTGTTTCTTCTGCGGAGTGCCTTTCAGGAGAACGCGCGGCATCATCCGCCGTGCGAAGAAGGAAGAGAACGTGACTCCTCCCGCAGGAGACGCAGGCGCCGCGACGGCGCGCTCTGCGTTGCTGCTCGACTTTGCGCTGCTGCTGTCGCTGTCTGTTCCACTCCTGCTGCTTCCTCTCGCGCGTCCGTTGCTTCCCAAACTTGTTTGCTGGTGCGTGCTGCTGCCGTGGGGTGCTGTATCCCTTACGCTGCTGCTGGTGCGGTGTCCCTGCTGTTTGCTGCAGCGCGCCTTCCTCGATCTACTACTCTTGGAAGGGCTACCTGACACGCTTCTTCCGCTCTTGTTCTCCTGCAGTCTGCTGCTGCTGCTTGGAAACTTGCTGCTGCCGCTAGGAGACGCGAGGCGCCGACCACTGCAGAGGCCCGCATGCCGCCCGTCAGCTGCTGGTGCAGAAGCGCAAGACGACGAGGGGGTAGCAGACGATAAAGCAGTAGAAGGAAAGAGGCGCGCAGGCGCTGAAGGAGATGGAGAACAAGAAGCAGGAAAGGCCTCAGCAGCAGCAGCCTGCACTGCCGCCACTGCAGCAGCAGGCTTCTGCCGTTCGGCCAGCGCCTGGGTGTCTGTCGCCTTCTGACGCTTCCTTTTTTCACCCGCCCCGGTCGTCGCTTCTCCAGCCGTTGGTGCTCTTTCCTCTGCTGCGGCTGCTGGTCTCTCTCCACCAGACCCCATACATCGTCGGCGGGGCAGCGGCAGCAGCAAGCGGGTAACCTTCCCTCCCTCAGGTCCACGCTTCCACCTCTGCGGTGCGGTCCTGCCTGGCCCCAACTTGCTGCTGCTACTTCTCGCACCCCTGCTCCTCCTCCCTCTGCTGCTGCTCCGTTTCTCGCTGCTCCCGCTGCTGCTGCTGCTGCCACTCCTGCTCCTGCTGCCACTCCTGCTCCTGCTGCCACTCCTGCTTCTCCTGCTCTCCCGCTTGCTGTTGCAGCCTCTCCTGCCCTGGGTCCGGCTCCTGCTGCTGCTGCCACTCCCGTTGTCCTGAGTGTCCGTCTCGCGCTTCCCGCGGCTGTTGCTGCTGCTGTGTCCGCTGATGGAGCCGCTGCTCCCGCTGCTGTCGGTGTCTGTCCTCCCCACCTCCCATCCTCCACGCCTCCTGCTGCGGCAGAATTCTTTGCCGCTGCTGCTGCCGCTAACGAGCAAACTCCTAGTAGCCTTCAATATCTTGTCGCATGAGCTGTTGCGGCTTCGCTTCTCCATTCCGCTCCTCATCGCGTTGCTGCTGTTGCTCTCTCTCACGCTGCCATTCCTTGCAGGACCCCACAAGAGTCTGCTGCTGCTCTGGTGTCGCCCGCTGCTGTGGGGTCTCCTGCTGCTGTGAATTCGGCTGTTGCTGCGGTGGCAGCTGCTGTCTTGTCCGCGGCTGCAGTGGCCTCTGCGGTGGAGTTTGCTGCTTTTCCCTTTCAGCCCCTTCCAGCCCCAAATACTAAGACAGGACACGGCCGATCTCGACAGGCGCAGACTCTTGGGTCTGCTGCATCCCTTCAGTGTTGCTGCTGTTGCTGCCGCATCGCAGCGAGACCCTGCAGCAGCCTCCGCTGCAGTCCCTGGTCCTGGCACTCCTCTGGTGTCGTCGCCACTTTCTGTCTCCCCGCCTTCTGCCATTGCCGCTGCACCTGTCCCTGCGGCTGCAATAAGTCTCGGTTCTGCTGCCCCTCGCTCTCCTGCTGCTGCCTTCCCTCTTGCTGCTGCTTCACATTCTGCTGCGAGAGGAGCACCTGCTACCGCTGCGCCTGCTGCGACAGGCCACCCGCCGCTGCTGCTCTCCATTTGCAACGCAGCCTTGCTGCTGATGCTGCGTTCTCCCAGGTGACGCGTGGAGTCCTGCACGAGCGCCCCGCTGGCGCAGCTGCTGCGGCTGCTCTGACACCGAGAAGCTGCTGCTGTTGCTCTCCGGAGAAGTGCAGGAGGAGCGAGAGCAGCAAAACGCGAGCTGTGCTCCTCCCCCGCTCCTCCTCTTCGTTTACCACTCCAGCTGCATGCCTCCCTCTTCCAGGCCTGCTGCTTCTCCTGATCTTGATCCTTCTGCGGTTGCTCGTGCTCCTGCTGCTGCGGCCTGTAACGACTCGTTTGGTGGTGGTGGTGGTGCTGCTGCTGCTGCGGAGAGAGCGGCCGCCCCGTGGACTCCGACTCTGCGTCTGTCGTGTGATCTCTTCCGTCTACCTTGCCAATTCCTGCAGTTGCAGCGGTGCTGCTTATCGATCCAGCGTGCCGTCCCTGTCGTGCATCCGCCGCTGTTTCCTCGTTCCCTTCACCGTCTTCTGCTTCTTCGTCTTCTTCCTTGACGCTCTGCAGCTGTCCGGAGCTCCTTGGCGCTGCATGGTTTCTGCTAGTGGTGCTTGTCCTGCGTTCCGCGGCTCCATTCCTCTGCTGCTGCTGCTGGTGCTGCAGCGTCACTGTACTCGAGCGCGCTTTCTTTTCCCCCGAAGCAGCACCAGGGGCTTGTCGACGCTTGGGTTCTCCTCCTGCTGCTGTTCGGCATTCTTCCCCTCTCTGCCGCTGCTGCTGCTGCAGCTGCTTCTTTTGCTCCTGCTGCTGCCTACGTGCGTCCTCTTCCTGCTCTGCCCCCTGGCGCCTTTCCCCGCCCTGCTGCTGTTCCCTCTCCTTCTCCTCCTTCGCATCCAGCTGCCCCTGTAACGGCTGTTTCTCCGCTTCATGCAGCGTCTTCTGCTGCAGCTGCAGCAACTGCCTCCGCTTCTGTTGCTGCTGTTGGTGCCGCAGCTGCAGCAGGTGCTGCTCCTTCGATAGGCAGCAGAAGAGGCGGCCGAGAATCACTGCGTGCTCCCCCGGCTTCAGTGCTCCCACCTCGTCTGCTGCAGCACCCCACGGCGACGCCCAGTTCGCCAGTGTGTGCGTCCATGTGGAAAAGGCAAGCGTGACGTCCTGCTGCAGCTGTCTGAAGGATCGCGCTCTGCGGAACAACGACGCCGCGCTGCCTGCCGCAGCAAACCCTGCAGCAGCCGCCGCAGCCCCTGCCGCAGCAGCCGCACCAGCAGCAGCCGCCGCGCCAGCAGCAGCAGCAGCACCAGCAGCAGCCGCTGCGCCAGCCGCAGCCCCAGCGGCAGCTGCAGCACCGGCAGCGACAGTCCCAGCAGCTGGGGATGGCGATGCAGACCCCACAGTGGAAACCATATTGGCACTCCCTGGCCGCAGAGGCCGAGAGGACACAGCTGCTGCCCCTCCTGCTGCTCCTGCTGCCATTCGTCCTCCTGCCCCTGCCGCCGCTCCTGCTGTTCCATATCCTGCACCAGCTGCTGATTGAGGTCCTGCTGCCGCCAACGCTGCTTCGCAGTCTGCTGTTGTTGACGCTGTTGCAGTTGACCGTTTGCCCACATCTGCCGCTGCCGATGTTGAAGCTGCTGCTGGAGACGGGTCTACAAGAGCAGATGTAGGTGAACCTTGCCGGGCTTCAGCAGAAGAGAAAAACCGACGATCAGCAGCAGCAGCAGCGTGGGACCCACGTGAGGCACTCCGACCACCTGCAGCAGCACCGAGTACTTCTCCTGCTGCCCCATGTTGACTTCCGACACATTCCCCCAAAGCCGTGCATGCTGCAGCGGTGGCTGTGGAGCCACGGTTTGCTGTGCTGCTAGGAGAAGCAGCAGCTGTCGAGCTTCGGGAGTAGCTGCTCCCGACCCCGCCTCCCAAAAGCAGCAGCAAGGATCGGCGAGACGATCGAACGGGAGAAGCAACGCCTGGCACTGCTTCTGGAGCTGCTGTTGCTGTTGGACTTGCTGCTGCTGTTGGACTTGCTGCTGCTGTTGGACTTGCTGGTGCTGCCGGACTTGCTGCTGCTGCTGCTAAAATTCCTGCTGCTGGACAGCTTGCGGCTCCTGGTGAACCAGTCGAAGCTGTGGGACTTGCTCTTCCTGCTGCTGCGAGACTTGCTGCGGTGTCTGCAACAGCCGGTGTCAATGGTCCGGCGTGTGGATCGTGTCCTGCTACCACTCCAAGCGCCGCGAGGAGCGGACGTGCCGGAGTCCTGCACGCCGCTGCTGCTTCCCCTGTCGCAGCTGCTGCGGATCTTCTCGCACTCTCTTCTGTTTCTGGGGCAGCTGCTGTCCACGCAGGTGCGCTGGCGGGAGCCGCAGCAGGGACCGCTGCCTCAAACGAGGCCCCTCCTCTGGTGTTGCTGCTGGTGTTGCTGTAGGTGCTGTTGCATGCGGCTGCCCAAGGTCTCCGGCTGCTGCTGCGCCTGCTGCTGCTGGTGGGCGCCCCGGCGCAGCATGGGAGAGACTGATGAGATGGATGTGAATACGACTCCGCCTCTGCAGCAGAAACAGGATTCAAAGAAGCAACACCCGGAAGGGCAGCAACATCCGCAGGATCAGCCGCCGCCGCGCAGCCGCTGACATCAGGACCGCTCGTAGTAGGAGCCCTGGCAACAGCAGCAGCAGCAGCTCGACGCGAGGCAGGAGAAGCGGTGGCAGCAGCAGATGGCGCGACAGAGTCTGCATTTGTAGTGGTGAAGGATCTACTGTGAAGAAGTGCCGTCGGGGAGCTTAATCGCCTGAAGAACGAGCTGCACCTGCCGCTGCTAGTTCTGCCGCCGTTGCTGCTCCTGTCGCCACTGCCGCGAGAGTGAAGAGCAGCTGTTGCAGCAGTTGCTTCGTCAGCTGAGCGTGTTCTGGTGTATATGAACGAGGCGACGCACGAGGCTGACGTGGACAGCACGAACGCCAGAGGAGATTCCGCAGCAGCAGCAGCAGATCGAGTGTCAGCAGGAGCGTCAGCAGCAGCAGCAGCGGGGGCAGGAGGCCCGACAGCTGGGTGCTGCACAGCAGCAGAAGCACGGGCAGCGGGCTGCAGGGAAGGACAAGAATTGGGAGCTGCAGGCTGCTCGGTAACGCCAGTACCAGCACTTTGTGAGGAAGCCGCACCAGCAGCACGCGTCGCAGCAGCGTCACGAACAACAACAGCAGAAGCAGCAGGCGATGCTGCAGCCGTGGACGCTGTACAAGGAAGCGCGTCTGATGCAAGCAATGGCCTACAAGGAAGACAGGATGTAGCAGCAGCCGGCTGCCCCAGCTGCTGCTGGTCGACATGAACGGCAGACGGCTTCTCCCCTGCAGATGCTGCCGCAGCAGCTTGCACCGCCCGAGGCGGGAAGGCTGCAGGAGCAGACCCATCTGCCGAAGAAGGAGGTGCAGCCAAAGAAGTCGTGGCTCCAGAAGACGAAGCAGCAGCAGCAACAACAGCAGTAACGTGATGAAGAGATAACGCAGCAGCAGCAACCCCTGAAGCAATGTCGGCATTCGGCGTGCCGCCTGCCTCGCCGCCGTGGTGGGTCTGCTGCGCCTGCTGCCTCTGCTGCTCTCTCGCCTGCACCCCACATCGTCCCTGCGGCCCCCACGTTGACGTTTGCTGCTCAGAATTTTGCGCTCCAGCCAGCTGCTGCTGCTGCTCACCTGCCGCAGTCGGAGCTCCCCAGTCAGTCCTACGGACGAGAGATACGTTTGTCTCCGAAACAAGGCCACCAGCAGCAGCATCAGCAGTAGGAGCATCAAGATGGGCAATGGCAGCATCATCAGCAGCAGGGGAATCCGCAAAAGCAGACCGCGCGGGAGCAGCAGCGAGACAAGCATCAGCGGCAAAACAACCAGCAGCGGCAGCAGCAGCATCGGTAGACCCCGAAGCAACAGGCATGGCAGCAGGATGTCTGAAGGCAGAAAAACAGGACGGAAGCGCCCCTTTGAGAAATGCTGGTGCTGCATAAAAACGAGCAGATGATTCGGGATGGCGGGGGGATGGATCTCCCCTACCCCGCTGCTGCGTCTTTGCTGCTGCATCTGCGTCCGCGACGGCCCGACTCCCCTCTGCTGCATCCGTTGCTGCTGCTGCTCCGGTGACGTGGGACGACGACGCCCCCGTTCCTGCAAGAGACGGCAGGACTGCTGCTGCGGCGGCTGCAGACGCCACTGCGGGGTCCGCAGGCGATCTGCACAGTGGCGCTTCAGCTGCAGCAGGAGCGGAAGCGGCGGAGACCGACGCTGCGGCGCCTGTTCTTGCTGGTGTCCCTGTTGCTGCTGGTGTCCCTGCTGCCAGTGTTGGTGTGACTGCTGCTTGTTCTGCGGTTCTTGCTCGTTCTGCACCTGCTGCTCTTTCGCCGTCCGCTCGCGGGGGCGTTGCCGCATCGCTGGGTTGCTGCTGCACCGGGGGGGGCGGTAGTCTCGCTGCCGAACAGACGAGAGACCGCGGCGGCAGCGGCGCAGGCAGCAGCTGCAGCTGCAGGCGCCTCTCCTCTTGCTGTTGCTGCTGTTGCTTCGCCGCAGCCGCGGCGGGAGTCCAGAACGTCGGGTAATGGGGCGAGGGTAAACGTCGAGGAAAGGAGCAGGGGGAAGCAGGGGGAGACAGCGTCGCGGAAGAAAACACAGCAGGAAGAAACGAGTACCCCGGCGGAGACTTCGTGCCGCTGCCGTTGCTGCTGCTGCTGCTCGATTTTGCCTTCTCAGCAGCACCACCCCCTGTGGCACCAGCAGCAGCACCACCCCCTGTGGCACCAGCAGCAGCACCACGCCCTGACACAAAGCGAGCACCGTCATCACTCTGGACGACAACGTCGGTTTCCTCCTTCTCCTTCTTCTCCCACGAGCTGCTGCGACTGTTCGTTCTCTCTCCATTGCTCCTGCCGTCGCTGTCGCTCCTCCAGCTACTGGAGCCGCGGCTGCTGCTGTTGCTGCTGCTGGTGCCGCCGACAACGGCAAAAGGCCTGCCGCTCGTTCTCGTGTGGTGGCTGCCGTTCATGGGGTTGCTAACATTTCCCTGGCCGCCGCTGTTGTTCTCCTGACTGTTGCGATTGCTGTTGTTGCTGGTGTTCACAGTGGGGGCTGCCGCGTATTCGCAGCTGCGGCCAGCACCCTCCTCTGCCTCATACGAGACGGCCTGCATGGCAGCTGGCCCTGCTGTTTTCTTCGCTCCCGTGTCCTGCAGGAAGGCGTGCGGAAGACCACGCGGCGCTGCTCCTTCTGCTGCAGTCATTTCTTCAGTTGTCGTCCCAGCTGCTGCAGCTGCAGCTACCCCTGGTATACAGGCCGCACTAGACACCGCAGCAGCCGTCACTGCTGCTGCTGTGCTGTTCCTCTGTCCCTCGGTCGCACGCCCACGTGCGGTCGCTGCAGTATGTGGTTTCTCTCTCTCTCGCTGCTGCTGCCCCCTGTCTTCCTCCGGCCCTTTCTGTTGCTGCTCTCTCTGCTGGCCCTGCTGCTCTTCGGTTAGCGGCTTCCGCCGTAGACCCTCGTGAGGCTGCTCTTGCTGCCATTTCTGCTGCATCACGTCTCCTCCTTGCCCCTGCTGCCGCTTCTTCGCCCGTCCCTCGGATGAGCTCTGCTGCTGCTCTGGCTGCGTCATCGGTCCCCGCCCCTCCCCGTGCTCCCACGTCGAGCGGGCGCTTCGTATTGCAGGCGAACCGCAGCCGCTGGTAGCTGCTGCTGCAGGCTGATCCGAGGAAACAGAGGAAGACTTTTTAGGGGAAGGCGATGAAAAGGGCACTCCGGTAGCAGCAGCATCAGCAGCCCACGGCAGCCGTTGTCCGGTGACTTTACGACCGTCTCCTGCTGCAGCAGCCGACGACGCAGGTGTACCCGCAACAAGAAGAGAAACACCAAGAGGGGCACGAGGTGGAGCAGGAAGAGGAGGAGGAAAAGGAAAAGCAGGAGCAGCAGCAGCAGGAGGTGCAGCAGCAGCAGCGGCAGGAGCAGCAGCCGTGGGCGCAGTCCCTGCAGCAGCAGCAGCAGTAGCGGCAGGAGAGAGAGTACTCTCCGATAGTCTGCCTCCTGCTGCGGATGGCGAGGCAGCACGAACACGGGAACGGGAAGGGACGCTGCAGAAGACGGTGCTCGACAAGTCGGAGGAGGAGGACGGCCTTGCGTGCGGATCGCCAGCAACACACGAAGAAGAAGAAGAACCAACAACAGCAGGAGGACAAGAGGAAAGACAAGAGGAGATCGACGAGGCTTGAGAAGACCGAGGCGCACTGCACAGCTCGAAGGAACTTCTGGACGCAGGAGAGCAGGAGAAAGAAGCGAAAGATGAAGAAGAAAAAGAAGAAAGAAATGAGTAGGAACGATCCGACAGAGGAACCCCAAACGATGAATCGGCGACGCATTGCTGCGCCCTTGCACGGGAGGGCTGCTGCCGCTCTTCCTGCTGCTGCACTTCCTGCTGCTGCTCTTCCTGCTGCTGCCCTGCCTCATGCTGCAGTTCCTGCTGCTGCTCTCCCTGCTGCTCCTCTCCTTGCCGTTGCTCTTCCTGCCGTTGCTCTCCCCGCTGCTGTTGCTCTGCCTGCTGCTGAGCAGGGTGCACTGATTTTCTTTCAGACGTAGCAGGCATGGCGCACCGCTGTTGCCCTTCGTTATTTCCTCGAGACGATAAGCAGTTCTTCTCCTTTCCACTTCTTCGTCCTTGTATGTGGAGGGGCGCGGCGCCTTCCGCTGCTGCAGTAGACTCCTGAAATTGCTGCGGCTGCTGCGCCTGCCCCGCCTTCTGCTGTCTTCTCGCCTGCTGCAGCGCCTTCTGCTGCTGCGGCTGTTCCTGCCCTGGGTAATGCCCTCCGTGCTGCTGCTGCTGCCCCACGGACGATTGCCCACAAGACCCGTGCTGATGCAGTTGCGCCGGGAGCAAGCCTGCCGCTGCTGCCTCCTCCGAACGTGTTGCTGCACATGTCTCTGCCGTTGCGATTGCGGCTGTTGAGGACGCAGTAGCGTCTTCTCTCAGACAGCACGCTGTCGCTCGAATGTCCGGTGCTGCCGCTTCTTCGACTGCAGCAGCTTCTCCGGATTCTGACGCTTGTCCCCGTGGTGCCCAAGCCGCCAGCCCCTTTCCACCCTGCTGCGGCTTCGACTTCTGCTGCTGCTGCTGCAGCTTCTGCTGTTGCTGCTTCTGCTGTTGCTGCTGCTGCTTCCTGTACGGCTCTCTCTCGCTAGCTGCCTTCTCTTGCGCAGGAGAGGCGCACCTCTGCTGCATGCGGGTGTTGGTATCTGCCGCACCGGAGCTCGCACCAGCTGCCTCTGCTCCTACCGCTGCCGCTGCTGTTGCAGCTTGACAGCGTGTTCCTTCGTCCTGCCGCGCGTCGACGGAAGGAGATGCAGCTGCTGCTAGTCTTCGTGTTCCTGCCATTCCTGCGGCCCCACTTGTTCCATCCGCGGCAACACCTCCTGCTGTTGCTGCTGCAGCTACGCCGGCTGCGAGGACCTGCGTCGGAGCCCCTGTCGCTTCACGCGCTGCTGCGATTTCTACACGTCCGCATGACGCTTCTGTGGGGTCTGCTGCTCTACCCGCTGCTCCTGCTGCCGCACCATTCCCCGGACACGGCGGGCGCAGACCACACACGAGTGCAGCTGCGTCTGAGACAGCAACCTTCCGTCTCCCTCGCAACAGCAGCTCTGCGCTCACTTCTGGGCCGCCTTCCCCCCCTGCGGTCGTCAGTCCTTCCTGGCAGTCCTCGTTCTGCTGTCGCAGTCCCCTCTGCTCTGGCGTGTGCTGCTGCGCCTGTTCCTCGGCCAGCAGCTGCTGGCGCTGCTCCTTCCCACGGGGCTGCTGAGGCTGCTGTTCCTTTCCATGGGGCTGCTGAGAACTGTCTGGTTTCTGCTGCTGCTGCTGGATAGCAGACTGCTGCGTGGGCTGCTGCTGGGAAGAGAGAGGGACCTGCATAGGCTGTGCATGTTTGTTTCCCGCGGCGAGGCACTGCGCGGCGCTCTGCTGGGCCTGCTGCTGTCCGCCCTCCCAGACGAAGCGACGTGATGCCTGTGGAGCTGCTGCAGCTGCTGCCCCGAGGGCCGTCGCAGGCGCCGCAGGAAAGAGCTGCGGAGTGGCGCCGAGCCGCTCTACCCGGCTCTGCGCGACCACCGGCTGCCGAAACTGCTGTTCCGTCTGCTGCTGCTGCTGCAGGTCCTCCTGCTGCTGCTGTTCGGTCTGCGCCTGCTGCCGCGGATGCTGCTGTAGCTCCTGTTCGGCCTGCTGTTGCTGCAGACACGGCTCCTGGTGCTGCTGCTGTTGTTGCAGCGGGACAGCCCTCAAAGTCTCGTCGTCAGCAATAATGTAATAGTCCGACAGACCGCTGCAGGCTCCAGCTGCAAATGCCGTTGCTGTTGCTCTTGCATCTGCTGATACTTCCATTTCCTCCTCTTCTCCCATCCGTCCCAGCGCATCCTCCCCGTCACCGCTCATCCCGACGCCCCGCTGCTCCGGCTACCTCTGTCGCTCGTGGGGCTCCAAGCAAAACTGCTTCCTGCGGCCTTGTTGTTACGAGGCCTGCTGTTGCTGTTGCTATGAGCGCTTCTGCTTGCTGTTGAGCGCTTGCTGTGGTAGAGGAGTCCCGCCGCTGCTGCTGCTCCTTCAGGCGGTACCGGCTCTCTTGCAAATCCTCACCGGAGCGCCCGCCCGCGACGGCGCTGCTGCTGCTTCTGATCCTTATGTAAGCGGCTGTTACTGCAGAGAGGCCTCTTTGCTGCTGTTCTACCTGGAACTGCTCCTGCTGTCAGGTAGTCGCTCGTGCGGGGGAACCACTCTCACTACCGACTGCTTCTGCCTGCCGTGCTGCTGCCTCTCCTGCAGGAAGAACCCGCGGTGGCCACGACGACCAGCACCCTGCTGCTCCTGCCGCGACTTCAGCTGCTGTCACCGCTGCTGCTGCTACAGCTACGTTGTTGCTCCACCTGCTCCTGCTGCCGCTCCAGCGGTTGCTGCTGCCACTCCAGCTGTTGCTGCTGTTCTTCCTCCTCCTGTTCTTCGCTTTCCTCCTGCTCTTCCTCTTTTTGCTGCTACCACGTCGGCCTCGCCCCAGAGAAACTGGCCGTCTCAGCTGCCTCCCGAACTAATCTGCTGCTTCGTGCCCGCACTGCCGCCAGCGACGTCACTGCTCGTGCTGTCGCCCTGCTGCTGCGAGCTCCGAGTCTCTACGTCTTCTAACAGCTGCGTCCTCTGCCTCTTCACCACCCTGACCGCCGCCGTTCGGCTGCAGCAGGCCTTTGGATACACCTTCTCCCTCTCGTCCTCCTCGTGCAGCGTGTCTTGCCGCCCCACCGTCTCTTGGTGCTGCCGCTGCTGTCGTGTGACTGTTGCACCACTACAGCGCTGACCCGCTCTTGCAGTGGAAGTTGCTGTTGCAGCGAAGGTTGCTGTTGTAGCATGTGTTGCTGATGAAGCATGCGCTGTTATTAATGAGGCACGTAGGGCCTGGTGTTGAAGTCCTGCGTGTTGCCCCAGCGGAGGGGTAGTGCAGCGCCCGCTGCCCTGCCAATACTGTCAGGCCTGCGACTGCTGCAGGTGCCGTCCTCGAGTGTTTGTCTGCAGACCTCCGCTGCTGCTGCACGTTTGTGGGGTGCTGCACCTGGCGCCACAGCGGCAGCGGCAGCTTATCTACTCTCTGGCCCGCACACCGGGGCGCCCGTGTGTTGCTGCAGCTGCAGTTTCTGCTGCTGCAGCTTGTGTTAATGCTGGTATTGCTTCGGCAGCTGCCCCTGCGCACCTCTCCACTGCTGCCCCTACCGTGGTGCTGTGTCGCTTCCTATTCTACTACTGCGGCCCCTGCTGGTCGGCTGCTGCCGCTCGGCTCCTGCTGCTCCGCAGGTGTCTCAGCCCGCTGCTGTTACTGCAGCGAGCGTCGCTGTCGTTGGAACGTTTCAAAGGCACCTATTCGCGGCGGTTGGCGGCAGATCCGTGGCGGGGGCCGTTGCTGGCGCAGATCCCGAGGCTGCTGTTGCAGCACGGGCTCTGCTGCTGCAGTGGTGCTATTGTTGCCCCGGTTGTTCCTCTGTTGCCGCTGCTCTCTCTGAGGACCTGTCTGGTAGTCGGGTGCGATGGCAACGATGGTTCTAACGACTAGGCTGCCGCCGGCCCGCAGCTGCGGTGCGACCAAGTACAACCCAGCCGGAGAAGGCGCGGCGTGTGGCAGTGAGGCCCGGCGCCAGGAGAGGCCTCTGTTGCGTAGAAAGGAGATTCGCAAGATAAAGAGGAAATGGGCACAGGCACCACGCCATAAAAAGGCTGCGCGAGTAGAAGTGGCAGTGGGGTGTGTGCACACCCCGGGTCGCGAGGGGGGAGAGGGGGCAATTGAGGAGCGACGGCTTACGAGAGGAAGTCACTCGTCGCTTCGGTGGACCCGGCAGCAGAGGCGGAAAGAAGTGCTCTGTATCGGCCACATGCGCCGCAGGATATACACAAGAAGGATGTGTGGGCTGCGTGTGATGCTGCCTCCCTGCTGCCGCTGCCGCTGGTTTCCCCAGTGCAGCTGCCGCTGCTGGTCGGCTCCCGGTACCTGTTGCATAAGAGTAGGTAGGGCTAACTCAAGGAGCGAAGGCGAGATGGCGCCTTGCTGCTCATGTAGCGAAGAAGAAAAGCGAAGACGTCCTGCTACGCATGTGGAGTTCCACGAGTCAAATGGCGTTCCTGTGACAGCGTAGCAGCACTAAGGGAAATCCCGCCACTGCTGTCCGGGCGAGAGCAAGCGCACGGCCTGTGCATCGCTCAATCGGACGTGCAAAGCCCGTGCAATGAAACACACGTGCTGGGTCTTCCTGTTGCTGCTCGTGTAGCTGCTCTGTGAGCCTGCTGCTGCCGGGGCTGCTTCTGCAGCTCCTCCTCCTGTCCTGCTGCTGCTCGTTCTCCCTCTGCGACTGCTGCTGCAGCTGCTTAGTGTTCCTCTGCAGGTGGTCTTGCTGCGCTGCTGTTTCACTTGGTGTTTGTGCTCCTATTCGACTGCTGTTGCGTTTAGCTGCCCGTGCTCCTGGTCCTTACTGGCACTGCTAAGCCGCCGCAGCCCTGAGGCTGCAGCTGCAAGAGGTGAGGACGGAAGATGTGCACTAACGATCGGGAATTACCACGATATGAAGGACAAGTGGAAGGCGGCATGGAGCCGGAATTGCAAGAAAGAGAAAAAGGTGGCTACTAGAACTCAAAAGTCACGCGCCGTAATTCTCAGGCCACCCCTCGCCTTGTTGGAACAAACACGTGCCACACGGTGTAAGCTACATCGCCGTTGCCGCAGCCCCGTTGCTGTTGCTGCTGCTGTTGCGGCTGCTGCTGAGGCGCTGCAGCTGAAGCTTGTACCGCTGCGGAGAATGCTGCTGCTGCCGAACCCGCTACTAGATGAGCTGCTGCCGTTGCTGGAGCTGCTCCGGTTGCCGCGCTGGTGAACCTGCTGCTGCTGTGGCACTAGTGCCTGTGTTGTTGATTTTTCTCCTGCTGCTGTTGGAGCTGGGGTTGCCGTTATTGTATATAGCTGCTGCTGTTGTGCACGTGAGGTTTTCTCGGCAGCTGCGGCCTCTAGCCGATGAACCGCGGCGGCAAGCGGGCCTTCCTTCTGCCGCCGCTGCTACTGTACTTTCTGCCGCGCAGCGGATGCCGGCACAGGTGATACTCCGTTCGAGCTGTTGTTACATAGCTACCACGGATGCAGTCATGGCGTTGTTGATTGTGCTGCTGCACGACTAAAGATATACCTTGGGCTGCAGCGAAGCCGCTTCGCAAGGTGACATTTTATTAATCCGGCAGATTACCAGCAGCAACAAGGAGCCACAGTGGCAGCAACAGGCACCCAGCTGCTGCAGGGAGTGTTGCAGCAACAACGCGCCCGCCAGCGGACGTCGACGTGCTTCCGGGACGAGTCGCGACCAGTCTCTTGACGAGATTAAGGCAACGGCACCACGGCTTCAGTAACGAAATATCGCAAGAGCAACGACTCCGGCCGAGGAGAACCCGCAGCACCGGCTGCAGGAGTAGCGGACTGGAGTGATTACGAGTAGCACGCGATTCAAAGTAGCAGGGCACAGTGGGGAGAGCACCAGGCAATCCTAGCAGCAACAGCCCGTGCACCGGGGGCAGCAGCACTTGCACTAGCACAAGGCGGCTGCGCAGTAGCAGTTCGTCTGTGTGGACCCTGCCCAAATCGAAAGGCAAATCCGCTCACATAGAGACACTGACAGGCATTCTTCCTCGAAGGTGCCACAGATGCTGCTGCGGCGTCGCACCAGCATTTGTACGGCTCTATGGAGGAATAGAAACAGACACGTTAAGCACGCTCCTAGTCCTGGTGATGGTGTTCGTCCTCAGTGACCGATCGTGGAAATCGAATAGAACTAGCACCTTAACTACGTGCCCGTACGCAGGTCGCTGCGTTGGAGACGAAAGAGGAACGCGGGTGTTCCTCTTGCTGGCACGCCATCGGACTACTTTGGAGCCACAGGTGCTAATCGGGCTATTCACGCTGCCCCTGACATGATTACGTTTGCAGGAAAGGTAAATTTCCGCTATCACTTTCCTTCGCCGGCCGCATGCGGTGCAGGACGTGGAGAGTGTCGCACTGTACCAGTGTATCGCCCTGGTGCTCCACGCACACTCCATGTGTATAGATATACACCAGTAGACACAGCCTACTGCGCTTCTGAAGTGAGAGCTAGAGATGATGCTACAGGGTATACGCAGGTGCACAAGTTTGAACGGCCTTCCACGATACTCTGAATATATTAAAATCTTCTCCAAATCACACGTACTGAACGCTCCTGGGTGCGTTCCCAGCTCCCCGGTGCACGGTGCACGGGCACACACGTACGTGCCGCGGATAAGTTTCTGGGGAACAGTACACGGCAGTGGGGCTTGGCGCTTTTGCGCTACCTCAGATTCCCACGAGTCCATCTCGAGTCCGATGTCGACGAGGCTGGCTAATCTCCTGTGTACGTGTATATAGCCGTGTACACACATGTGTGGGAGGAAATTTACGTTTGTGTATGTAGCTCCAGAAGCCTGCGTGAATTTGCAGACCATCCCATGCACATATGGATTGCGGACTCGCACACTATATAAGCCATACGCATCGGTACGCTTGAGGTGGACGTCAGAAGTTCCCAGCATAAAAAACTGCACGGCGTTTAGAAGATCCGGTAGTTGTGCGTCTATATACCTCTGTGGATGCATATATCTCGTAGTAGCTAATGTGGGTAGTTGTGCGTCTATATGCCCCTGTAGATGCATATATCCCGTAGTAGCTAATGTGGGTTGGTTATGTATCCCTGCGGCGCTCTGTAGATGTCTCCATGCACGCGCAGCAGGACGCCTTCTTGTATACCTGCATTCCACATGAAGGTACGCCGGCATACGTGTCCAGGTCTACTGTTCAGGTGGCTCTGCACAGCGTTTGTTTATCAGTACAGCTGCACGCATACGCTCCCAACATATGCTCTAGAGATGTCGTCTACACTTCTAGGTGTGGGATGCCGTTCCAGAGAAAATTCCCCCCCTGCTTACTGGCGCTGTGCAGTACGAGGCGTCGAGGCGCGCGCCTGCGGGCGTTCGTGAAAGACACCTTTGTTCCGTTTGTTGCAGCCTCGCTACGTGAAAGCACCTATAGAAACCTCTCTGTGAGTCCACACGTGTACACATACACGATAGGTGTGCCCTGGTATACGTGTGTGCGCTTCCAGAGAAATACACCTGTAAGCACGTGGTCTATGGAGAAATGGCTGCGTCTATACGTACGGACTACTGGTCCAGATCCCTCCAATTCTGGTGCTTGTCAATTGCCACATACTCAACTGTATAGGTGTGCCTAGTAGGACACTAGTTTCGCTACGGCTAAAGGGCTAAACACAATTGTGTTGAGCGTACTTCGGAAGGACGTACACACATGGCTGGTGACGAGTGCGAAAGAGGTGACGCCCTGTCTCGTCGTCTTCTCCACCCCTTTGTATCAGGTAACTGCTGACACAAGGCTGCGTGGTCCACATATAACCGCATACGCAGCTTTGAGTATGCTTGCCGGTAGTACGCAGCGGGAAGGAAAACACAACGCAAGGCTCTGACACGCACTACACCTAGAGAAGAAGATGTATTTCGATAGAAGTGCACAATTTCGTAGCTACGTGCCTACTCATACGTATAATATACGGAACCTGTATGTATGCATACAGTGAGCCTTCTACGCCGTACATCTGTGATCCCCATGTCAGCCACGTGAGGGGCTGGAAGGGTAGCTACTGCTTTACGTGGTTCAAGCTAATAATGATGCTTCTACTGCTCAGGAACATGGGAACTCGTCGCGCCTGAATATCAAGTACCTCTCCGATGTTCATCGCATTTCACTGAAGTTCAGCGCCACGTATTAAGGAAGTATGTGTTAAGTAGTGTGCGGCTTCATCACGCGTGCGCACACGTTTTCCTTGTAGTGAATGCAGATAATCAGAAGACGCGCGTCTCCAGAAGTAGGCGTCTTTCCACTTTTCGCAATTGTGTACTGTTGATAGACCCTCTGTGCGCACATAGCATTAGCCGGCTGTCGACGTGGTGGAATTTCTGTTTCCGTATATACGACGGTACATACAGGTAAGTAAATGTGTACCTACAGGCACACAAATACACACCCGATATGCTTTTCAAATGTGTATATATACCCATATGTCCATACGCCCGATGTCGTCATTTGAAAGCGCACGCTCACCACCACGGGACTACGCCTGCTTCGAGCGGCAGGAAACACGCGTATAACACGTTTCCCTTGAAGGTGATAGTGGTAGTAGTCACCTACACACCAGACACTGGAAGCTACCAGTTCCCCAACCATTACTAGCGGCAGTACCTTAAAAGTTCTGTAGCCTCCCTTGGCCATCCACGCGTGTGTTTCTTCGTCGTTGATCATTCCATATATGTATGTATATACATTTACATATGCATATACATACACGTATATATATATATATATACATATGTCTATATGTATGTAAATAAGTACGCACCTGAGCAAAACACGCCAGATATACGATATATCCCTCTGACGAATCGGCTCAGGTTGACGTGGGTAACTCTCTTCAAACCTGACTCTGAAGACTTATTCTACTAAAGACAGCACGTCGAGAGTACGGTAGCGCTGAGCAAGCAGCCCCAGTTCATCGGAGAGCCAGGATCCTCCATAAGAACATGAATAAAATAGTCTCCTCTTGCCTTTTTCTCGTACGCATATCCTCGATTTGATTAAGTGTTATCTGTGTGCTAGTTTGCGTGTACACCTGTATGTGTCGCCACACTGAAATTTATCTCTAAATGTGAAGCATACGCAGCATATCATCATGTGCGCACAGAGTGCCAGCCCCATTTCCTGCTCTGCGTATACAAGACTCACCTGTGAAAGGACACACGAACAGGAGTAATATTTCATCTCTACACTGACCTTTGAATTCCCGGAATGCAGCACGCGCCAATGCAACGTTCAATTCAAACGTGTGAAGCGATCGAGTCTTGGCAGCTGGTCGATACCGCTATAGGAACATGAGTTGTGTGAACGGTTGTAGCAGCATGAGTCGAGCGCGAATCATACTTGCAGCTAATCAGCATTAAGGTAGAAATGTGTAAACCTCCCAGTACCTTTATTTATCATCACCCAGATGGACTGAAAGGAGAGTTCGTTGCGCAGTACGCTACTTGGACATCTGTTCGAAATTTGCACAGTTGTCAGCCGTATCGCAGAGGTGGTATCCATGTCAGTCTTAAATTGCTTGCAAGACTGATGAGGTTCTGCAGGACCTTTTCTCTTTCTCTCCCTGACTTTAGATACATACAGACAAGGATGTACCATTGAGCGACTCTGCACGTCGCGCAACAGGAATACCGCAGAAGAGACTACCTCTCTCTGCCTATCATAGTCGTGATGTCGATTCCGGATCTCACCGCTGGCAATCCTTACGCGAGAAAATCAAACAGTGTAGCTCACGTTCACTCGAACAGGTACTATTCAGTCGTCCTCCACCTTTGATCGAAACAGACATATCGCTACAGTTCAAGTCTCCTGCGAAAGACTGGCGCAAATAGGTGGGTGCCCTTTGCCCTTCGACAGTGAGCTCTCTGCTCAAAAGACGAAGGCCCCCTCAGTGGGCTCGCAGGATACGTTGTACACCATCAAAGGACTATCCGCCTGGGGAGTTCTTGAGCACACTAAGACGGTCCCTCGAAAAGGTAGAGTTTATATGAGACTGTGCCGCATTCAACGAGGTTCAAGCGGAGTGCAAGCGTAGGTAGCCCATACGCAACTGTTGGACTGAGGGCTGCCCAAAGATGTTGAACATGGGTAGAATGAGCCGTTTGTTACCTGAAGCTGCTGCAAGGACCCTCATGCGAGGTTTTCCGTCAGCACTTTAGTGTTCATGCATGTCGGTCTCGTCTGTCACAGACGAAAGACTGTCGTGTACGTGTACAGCGCTATCTTGTTCTGAGGCAGGGTTCAAAAAAGACGTAGCAAACAAGGTACACTGGGGAACTAGGTCAGAATCACACCAGCCAACACAGTCAGGATGCACGTACGCGTATAGATACGTATATATATATATATATATATTGTATCCCATGTATGTACGCGGTAGTCGGCTGCTTAAGAAGCTGTGTGTCTACCTGCTGGGCACGTATTCGTATCAGCGATTATGCGCTCTGATATCTAGAGTCACATACGTAGGGAGAGATGAATATATATATATATATATACCCGATGCATGCGAAAATCTTTGTAAATGAGGAAAAGTGTCCTGCGGGGATGATGCATGAGGAGACGTTCACCAGGTGAAAGGCTTCTCACATCTTTGTGCAGGCAGGCGCAGCTCGGCAGGCCATAGATTCCACTGTTGATTTTTACGGGGTGATTTGCTCCTCACTGGTTTGAAGACTGGTTGGGTTGTTTACACTTCGACTCTGCGGAACGTTTTGCGCCACTGGAAATCCGTGCTCTCTCGTAGCGGCCACAAAGTGTCCACGTCCTAGCCACCTAATTAGTTCCACCGCGACTGTAGCTCACGTTCAGCACAGGCCTTGTACAACGATAATTTTTTGAATGAGAATCTTCCTAGTTCTCCGGAAGTGTCAAGACGATGCTAAAACAAATCCGTTTAGTAGCACAGGTTTCCCTCGTTTGCCGCTATCTCCCGAGACGGGACCGATAGCTAACTGTTGTTCCGGGAAAAGGACCCTATGTTGAAGGAATTACTCACTGTTGCACGCTCGTAAGACAACTTGATAGAGTTCACTTTTTCCGTGGCGACGACACCAGACTCTGCAACGGCCGTCTCTCTTCTCGCAAGTGGCGATTGCGCCGGTGGATATCCACACCGCCGCTCAGCATCTACAAAGCCGACATTCCAATTGCGATTCTACAAGCCCTCGTTGCCGGAAAGCACTGTCTTTACACTGGCAGTCGGCGCTCCACCAATTTGGCGCAGAAGAGTGTGCCACACGTTGTGACGACGGAACGAACGGTTTCGACTGTAGGCGATGCGCCGCTATGGCCGAATTGCCTTTATCAGAAACCACCCAAGCCATCTTTTTTTATTCTGCTTCAGTGCGTGTGCGCAGGCGCTTGAGGAGGAAAATCTGGAGTGTGGAGTTGTCACCTCATCAAAAAGGCCCCTGAAAGGTAGCATACACGGCATTTTGTAGCATTTCAGGCTTTACTCATGTCTCCGATCCGCACAGGCACAAGGCGGGTCAGTGATCCATAACGATAACAGATACTAGGTGGCGCTTGTCAACCGTCTTCCGTTCGAGAGCGAGGCAACCCATCTACAGGAGTAAATCCTGTCTATTTTCAAAGACTGCTGGGGACTTCGCGGTGTACGTACAGTGGTTGTACCTTCACGGGTACAAGACATGCCCTCAGGTGGCAGGAACGTGGAACGTTTTCCTGCTGTAGGTCGAAATGCAGGTCTGTAGGTTCCATTTTGTCACAGAGCGGTTTCACACCGTGAAACCAACGTTAATTGTCCAGTTCAGGTTGACATGTTCTATCTGCTACACAATTACTCACGAGTTCCTGCGACCAAATCCCTCTCCAAATGGCTATATCCATTCCCCCCTTTTACCTGCTTCTCACCGTCACAGCAAGGTTTACCCATACGGTTGCATTGAACCCCCTTCAAATGATGAAAATTGGAAGTACGCCATGGGCTAAGCACATAGGAAGAAGTGATTGTGTCAGATATGTATTCATTTATTACAGCGAACATGGGAGGCATCATAGGAGGTCAGGGAAGAGTCGAAATGCGCTACAAACCACCACACTTACGCGGGCGGTAAAACCTCAGATATCGCCAACGAATTCAAACTGGCCTTTGATGCGCTCCCGACGAAGGAGCAGCTTGTAAGTTGTCCATAAACTTCCATCACAATTACGCACAAGGCTATTTGGTGGATTGCATGCTTGGCCCTCTATCCGTCCAACGCCTACCGTAAAACACAGTAGTCCTTTTTTCGGGAAGCTTGAAAGTCTGTATGACTTCTTCAGGAACAGACCATGGCAGAGTAAAAGGACTAATTTCTGCTTTCGACATGTCTGCTAACGGAAAAGGAGACGTTCTCTTCCGGTTCGTACAGAGCTAACGCGAAGGAAATGGAAAAACTTGATCAGGCTGTGGCTGCTGAGGCACGCACGAAGCCCATACACCTGTTAGCTGGTCCTCCTTGCCGCAGCCTGCATCTACGGAATCAGTACATAGCTATTTTGAATTTCAAGGTGCGAGGGTCCTCCCACGGCGCGCGACTACAGCCGTCCTTGTCCGGCCGGGTGGAAAGAACTGAGCAACGGGGAATGCTGGGGGAGGCGTTATCGAGGGTAAAACTTTGTCATAGTGGAAACGTACAATGCTGTAGACTTTGTAGGCGCTGTGAGCATATGGTTTGTATCCGAGATACCCAGGGAGATTTATCCACGCGTGCCTGTCTGCGTACGTGCGTCTACGTACTTGTGCGTCAACGTGTACGCCCTCGTGGCGATAGGCCTTCACGGACGTGTACGTACAGGTGTGTATACGGTATGCCAGCATAGACACACATACTCATAATTATCTTCCTAGTTTCTTGAATGGGCACCTCCGGACCTGTTGGTAGAGAATATGTAAATCGACCTGCACTCGAGTAATATTTTTTTGGTCTGTCGTTAGGCCGTGCGAAGCCCGTCATTTCCTGGGCCATTATACCGCGGAACAGAAAAAGCGCTTTGTACGGCAAACGTTCTGTACCATAACTATGACGTACAAGATGACACAATGCCCGTCCCCCCGTGCCGCAGGAAAACAACTGTTGTGCCTTCTGGCCTGCGGTAGTAGTGCCAGCAAAGCGCGTGTTGATTAAGAAGATTCCAATGGCACGCGGACCGGTAAGTGTTTTTAGTTGACAGCCACCTACTCTACACAGAAGTGCTTAGCTGAGCTTATTGTCTCCTTTCCATTTTTCCATGCGTCCACTTCTCTTGTCTCCGTGCAGGTAGAACCTACTACCGGGCAGATTATTGCGGCGGCTATCGTATGAAAGCATGCTTTCGTCGTTCGAATCAGTGCGTCTACTTTTCTGCTTGTTCTGCCTTTGTCACGCTCAATGCGGATTTGACAGAAGAAATGTCACGCAAGCGCCTCATAGCTTCGAGGGGAGGCACCGTACTCTGTTGTCACCTGTCGACCCCTCCTCAAATAGTTGAACGGGTGAAGCATGAGGTCTACCCGACTGCTGCTGCAATACCGGTTCGCACGTCCGTATTTGTGGTGGCTTCTGCTCACTTCACTGCTCGGCTTGTTAAGTGAAACTTACGCTGCAGCACACCAGAGCACTTCACTGCCATTTCTTTCACAACACGCATTGAACCTAGTGTAGGCGCGTGTCCTGGTGTAATGTTGACTTTTCCTCAGTCTTTCTAGAAAAGCACTTGTCCAGGTCCCAACTGTACTACCGAATCGTGCCGTAGCGAATCCCATTAGATCGCTGCACGGTTCCGTGTTTCTCGGTGGGAACGTACCACCGAGGCTCTGCCTGCCAACTATAGCACATCAAAGCGAACAACAAAAACAGTACCTGCTTTCTATGCCTGCCATATAGGATTAAGACCTTCACGGTGTGTTCTTACTACCCTGCCGCAGAATGTTGGCCTTATTCATGCCCCCGTTATTATTCGTCCCCTCCCGCCGGCTACGCTGTCTTTTGGGTATTACATAGATGCAGACTGGGGCACAAGCGAGTGGTGAAAGTCTTAATTATGGGCAGCTGTAAGATACTGCGGTGCTGTTCGCCATCTGCGGGTCTTCCCCACGAGCAGGTGCAGAGTCCCTTAGCGGAAGAGCCGGGTTCACGCAAATGGTCGGTCATTTCGTTCTTGAATGTTGAACCGAAATCCGCCCGGGTAGTAGCGGTGTGTCTCCGCACTGCAGTCGCCACTATATGTCTTAAGTAGCAAATACCTACGGCTTCTGCGAAGCTGTCGCCGTTTATTAAGTGACTCACATGCACTCAGCTGAATTTTTATTGTTCGGACTAAATGAGGTGATACATCAAGTAACCGACGTCCACAGCTCGCCCCTCGAAATATACTTCAGGACAGACTATGTGCCATCTAAAAGTCGCACACCCCATGGACGATTGTGCAGCCGGCTTCCCCATAGAAGGGCTCTTTCTGACAGCGTTGTCGGCTATGCGACAGACTACCTACCATAAAAACTCACTTTTCCTTTACGTTTTGGTCAAGTCGGACACGCACTGTTTAAATGAGCATATATTTGCGTGTGTGGCACAAAATGACTCAGCAAAAAGAAACGCAATCCAAACGACTAGGTTGGTGCATCAGTTTGGTTTCATTTCACACTCCTGAAGCCCTCTTAACCGACGGAATTACGACTAGTTGCCTACAAGCCGCACTGTTTCAGCGGTTCTGACTAAAGCAGTTCGAGCTGACGGTGCGGAGGGTGTGCTGAAGTTGAGTGCAGGATCTGGAAAGTGCATTCAATGGCTACCTGTCACTCTGCGATATTCCAAGAGGTAACATGTGCAGCATACTCGTGAAACGTGAGCAGAACACGCCCACGCGGGTGTTCAGTCGGGAGCGACGTATCTGCATTAAACAATGAAACAGAAATTCGTGTGCAGTTGTTTACCTTGAGCGAAAATACAGAGCTCTTCGAGAAACTGAACACAACAACCCACGGCTGAGTTTTTTCTAACAATTTATTTTAGTGTAGACGATGGGGATATACAGAAGAAACCCCAGGAGACGGGATGTGTACGTAGTGAGTCGTAAACTCATGTTCCGACTGAAACAGAGCAGTGCATACGCACTGTGCAATGGCCCCATTGGGCGCTTAAAGAAGCATTCAGTGTATCCTTGGGACACATCCTAAGTCACACTCCCTGAACTTTTTCAACGGGCAAATGGCGGTGCTGCGTTTACTTTTTATTCAAAGTCGGAAGGAGGAAGTGAGGGCGTCTATCACTTCCACGCACGCGTAGATGCGAGAACACTAATATAGACGTTACAGACAAATATGCCTAGGTTGTGCCGAAGTACCACCTTTCCCATGACGTAGACATGCGCGTCTCGCATGCATGCGCACACTTGCCGTCCTAGTATGAACAGGCTGCACACACGTACATGCTAGCATACGTACGCACACACGTGTATATATAACTGCACACCTATACACACACACACACACACACACACACACGTAAACGTACATGTACACGTACACACACACAGACGTACACTTATACAGACAGACCCACTTTATGACTTCTGATACGCCTTTTCCAGCTATTAAGTCTTCCATACCCCATATATCTTTGCCGGCACCGTGCACATCGATGAGGTGGGACCAGCCAAGCTAGTCCGCGGAGGTTGTATACTTGACGCAGGTAGGACCGAAGTTCTTGCGCCTATGTAGACTTCATCGTATATGTCACCAGTCCACCGACTCCTTTACCTCATCCCTGTAACACCGCATTAGCACGGACAACACACAGATTCGAGAACTGTCCGAAGGAAATTTCCTCCATCGACTAGAGACGCCGTGGCAAGCAAACAGGACGAGAAGGGGAGTAGAACTACTTCACACACTCAGTGATGTGCAGAGTGGGTAAATACCAGCACACTACCTCGCGCATGAGGGAAGAATGTGATGCAAGTGTTGCACATGGACACACACTAGCGTATCTAATTATTTCAAACGTATAACTAAACGCAAGGGTACAGTTCCTTCGTAAATATGAATTCCAAGAGATATACGCACGAAGGTGTGTAAGTGTATCTATACATTTATAGATACACGAATGTCGGCACGTGTATCTAAGACGTTCCCGTCTGTCGCATATCCTTGAACCCTGTTGTCCTCTGGCACGTGAACGGGCGACAAGAAACAATTCGACTGGGCAATTCACCACATGGGTGTCTCTGCAGAAATTATTCTGCAGCTCGAACCAGTGTGTCAGCAGTGCGCAGGAACAGCCCAGACGACAGCAGCTGAAAACGTGACCCCAGGTCTTCCCAAACGTACGCCACACACGCATTGTTAGGGGAACGCAAGCAGTGAGAGAAGAAAAAATTTCGTTTCCCCCAAGCATGTACCGGTTCTCTTTGCAGCCGCCGAGGCGCGCTTAGCCTCCATCTCCTTCTTTTTCCGCTCCCGCTCAAGCACTTCCTGCTTCTGTTTCCTGATTTGTTCCACCTGCTTCACAAACGTGTTAATCTGCTTGAATAGGTCGTCAGGCTTTACTTTCTTCACGTCTTTTTCGGGATATCCCGCGTAGTGGCACGTCCGCACAAAATCGCTTTGCACCTGGAAGGGGGGGGCGGGGGGGGCAGCAGAAGGACGCACACAAGCGTTCGAACACTGGCGCAGTAGTGCTACACGTATGTGTACACTGCTGCTCGAACGTGCTGTCGCGCGCACACGCTTCTCTGTTCGTGCACACGTATTCCTACACCACCCAGACGAGAATGTGCGTACATATATATATATATAGTACCCATATCCATACGACAAACGCGCACGAATGTGCGTGTACATGTATATACACGTACACATCAGTGTGCGAATACATTTTAATGGCGATGGTTGAATAAGAGCAATGCAGGTGAGCCACACGATGAGACAAAGGCAGTACCGCCACCGCGAGGGCATTTGAGCGAAATATCCCACAGAAATGCAGATAAATATGACGACACACGTGGACGTACATGTACATACACATATACGCGTATACGCACACACACGAAATCTCACCTCAAAATGCAGGGACTTATGACTACATACGTGTGCGTGCGTGTACATGCACTTGCACGCGTACAAGCATTCATTTATACATAAATATATATATACATGTATATATGCGTGTGTCTGCGTGTCTGTCTGTCTGTGTCTATACGTCTCTCTGTGTGTATATCTATCCTATGTATGTCTTGTGACACGCGCTACAACAATGGGTGCATCTGGTTGATCTTCACGACTTTTTTCGGCTACGCAGCTGCGGCACACCGTGAGATGCAGTCTCTGTCATACGAACTAACCAGCCGCCACCCGTTTTCCCTCCGAATCATAGGCTGACGCTCGTGTATCTCAGCACAAGACGTTTGCTGTTGCTCTCCTGCCGTTATAGCCACTCTGCTGCGGCTTGCGCTGTTTCTGTTTCCAGTACCGTAGCTCCTGCACTGCTCTTTGTTACAGCTATTACTGCGGGTCCTGCTGCTGTTGCTTCCCTTCGACCGCTACCTCCTCGGCTGCACAGCCCCCGTGCCCCCTCCATCTCTGGTTCCGCTAATTCTTTTGCTGCCTCTGCCCTTCCCCCCCGCTCCTGCGGTAGGCCTTTTACCTGCTGGAGAAAGGTCTCGAGCTGTTGTATTTTGGGCTCTGCTTCCTCGACAAACTCCGCCATGATGTCTCCGAGAGGGTCTCTGTCGCCCATCACGCCAGCCGATTCATTTCCTTTTCTTGCTGCCTGGACGGTGTTCTTCACTTTTGCGACTCCTGCCTTAAGCGCTGCAATGCGGCCCTCCACCCCTTGCATATCTACTTTCTGTGCCTTGTCACACACCTTGAGGTCATCGAACAAGTTCAAGACGTCGGGATTTTGCTCCCATATCAACTGCAGCAGCACAGTAGCAGCAGATGTTTACCACCCCCCAGCGCGATTGTCTTGAGTGGGTGCAGCCACAGAGGCAGGTAGCGATGGAGGTTTTCAGTAGAAAGACAGCGTCACAGTGATCACTTCGGCTCCGCAGGTGTCGTCGGCGTCGCAGCAACAAAACAACAGCGCGCCACATGGCAGCAAGAAATCCAGCGGTACGCGAGTAAGTAAACAATCGATGAGAAAGCACCACAGCAGCACGCAGACCAGAAGCAACCCGAACCGCAACGCAGAGGCGAGCGGGGCAGCAGCAAGCCGCACACCCGCCAGGTATTATACCAGCACAGTAGCAGCCACATCGTCTCAGCGAAAAAAGCGTCGGTCCATGCGGCGAGCAGGACAGCAGCCAGCAGCACCGCACACGGAATCTCAACTCTTAAAAAACACTGGATGAACGATTATCTCGACAGTACCGCAGGAAGCAGCCGACGGGCATGAGAGGGGACAGATACGCAGCAGCAGAGTGCTCCTCAGCACAACACGCCTAGAAAAAGCGCTCGCTGCTTGGGCGGCAGCTGTAGTAGAAGCAGCGTGTCAGAGCGGAAAGGCGAACGGCCTGCGCGCAGCATTCAATTCTGGTGCTGCTCATCCACGGCACGGGCTTGACAGAAATGAACGCACGCAGACGAGGGGGGGTCCGTGTAGAAAGAAAGGCACTGGTGCTTTCTATTACACTCCTCAGAGTTTTGTGAACTAGACAACCATAAAGAGAAAACCAGGAGACATGTATTTACTGGTGCCTCCTACAAGTTGCTATATCGACAAAGAGAGAGGAGAGAAACTACGGTTGCCTTTCGAGGAACTTGCAGCACTGGAAAGAAAACAAATCCTCCTGTGCACCTACTGACACCGACGAAGAAGAAAGCGAGAGACAACGAGAAAGCGAGGTGTTAGATGAAGCGCGTTTCAAAGGCATCACGCAGTAAAACGCCATTGCGAAGCGTCGCTTCGACTGTATTCCCCAGCCTAATCTCCACTCTGCGGAAAACGTTGAAGCGTGTGAGATGCGGCACGGCGGAAACAAGCACGGCACAGCAAAACAGGAGCGCTCCAGTCGTCAGGGCAACGCTATCTGTCCCTAAGCAAGTCAGCTGCACCCCATATGCGGTCCCGACTCAGAAGCACTGCACCCATGGAGATCCGTGATGGCGCAGCGGCACATTTACGAGAGGCAGGTAAACAGACCCAAGCAAAAAATGCCACGTGTGACATATCACATGCCTGCCTCCGTCTGCGTCCAGACCGCTAGCAAATATGAAACACTCGCACACATACAAACATACACACACCTCTACGCGCAAGCACCGCTCCCCCTTATACGTGCCGTCATCTATACGCACGTATATATATGTATAAATGTGCATACATACACACGCAAAGGTCTACACTTACGCATCTACATATATACAACACTGCAAATATTCCATACTGTAGAGACATTCAAGCATCCAGCAGTCAGTCACAGAGGTCCCCCGATGCATCCTCCAGAAGAACACATACTTTTAATCGGTCGCTGAACTACTCGGGTATCTAATCTGTGCGCGAGACCTACGTACTTGCATAGTATCTATCTATCTATATACACACATATACATACACATGTGTTTATCTGTATAAAGATACATATACATATATATATATATATGTACTAAAGTATACAGACGTATATTTATGTGCAGTTGCACCGTCTGACAAATAGATACACTTACGGGTTTCAGAGGTTCGAGGCGTTTACAGACAGTTTGTTTCCCCTGAGATGTTGTCCCACCTCTCGCTAGAGTCACTCATGTCCGACACACGGTCATACGCAGATGTACTATACATATAAAAATATATACACACATTTGTGTGTATATTTAAATATTTGCGTGTGTGTAGGAGAGTGTGCTACCACCCTCGGCAAAGGTACGCGTGTGCAAACGTGAACACCTATGCACATACAAACGTATCCATATACACATAGTAACGTATGCGGGTATAGACGCATATACAGGCGTGTGGAGATGTAGAGATCACCATCTATCACGCCGTAGGAGTGTTCCCCTCAACCTACGCCTCTACGTGTATCTGTGTGTACGGGACGGCCTTCGCATATTCACCCACAACGCCAGTGTCTTTCAAGCACGCCCGTGGGTTAGGTCTCTACTCAATGCAGAAACAAAAATCTACTTTTTCATCAGGACCTTCACTCAGGTGCACGAACACGCGAACATACACACGGCGTGATACAAGTAAATAGACATATCTATCTACACATATACACACATAAACGTATATCTCTCTATATATACATATTTATATATATACACACATATATATAGATATATAGATAAAGAGTCGAGATGCAGATGTACGCACATACGTCCGTGTGTAAGTATCGAGATGAAGAAAGAGACAACTTTCGAAACAGAGACGAAGAGAGACACACGGGCAGATCTCTACGTGGATGCAAACAGACGCACCGAGAGCCTGAGATACTGCTGCAGAACAAAGATAGAGATGTATATATTTATGAATAGATAGACAGGCTTATAAATATGTGTGCATATATACAGGAAGGGAGATATAAAGCAAGTTTCATCCAGAGTCAAATATTCAGCTATAGACACCGAGTTAAAGTGGCACGTACGGAAACAACTACACGCATATTTACTACCAACTGCAGGTAGACACATGTATATGCAGATGTCAGTACGCAGAGACGTGAAAACGTATGCACACACAGCAGTCGAATAGAAGCGGACGCGCGCAGTCCAGCCTGTCGTTCGCTGTTGGCTAAGGCATATTTGTGGCTGTCGTCCACTTACGTCGCAGAGATACTGCAGGAGAGTCCGGACCGGTTTCGTTGTCGTACGTAGCTCCTGCAACTTGCCCAGGGTCGTCGGCTTGAAGCCCGCTGCATTGCCTCTCTGCGGATCTCCTTCGTTCAAAGCGTTCCCGAGGTCGAGAATCGCGAAGAGAATCGCCTTCAAGTTCGCCGAGGCTTCTGTCGCCTCGCATGCATCTGCGACGTGGCCCAGCGGCGCATACGCGTCGCTGTACGCCTCTCGAAAGGCAAGCGCGAAGGCGTGAGCGTCCAGCCGCTGCTTCATCAGCGGCACGCCCAGCATCGCAGCAACGAACTGCTCAGGCCGGTCCACGAGCTTCAAATCTCCTCCTGCAAATAGAAAACGACGACACTCCCGAGAAACAAGTGTGTCAGCACCGGGCGACGACATCCGCTATAACGATGCACGTAGAACAAGCCGCACATACACGTGGTCCTATCTCTATTGATACACGTGTACGCAGAGACCGATACGCGAACATACACGCATACATTCACAAACGCACGTAAACATACGTGCATTCACACATAGAGACGCACATATATATATGTGTATATTTCATATGCGTGTGTACACTTTTCTGTGTGTATGTCAATATTTTTACATGTGTATGTTTCTGCGTAGGCATAGTACAGGTCGTACGCTTGTCTGCGGCAAGCTGCGTTAACGCAGCAGTTAGGAAACTGCAGAAAATCTCCAGAGAAAGGTGGAAATCAACGTAGACAGTAGAAAGCGCCTGACCACCGGTGAACCGTCAGCAACCAGCTTCATACGAGCAGGCGTATACGTACATGTACAAGTATGTGTCCCTTTCTATGGATGTATGTGCGTTCGCATCCACACCGCGGCGGGCAAGTCCTTTGCCCGATGCGACATCGACCTTCAAATCTACTTCGATACAAGAAAATGCTGCGCATACACAAGAGAAGTGCGCAAAACAGTTTCCGGCCATATCTCTACAAATTTATCTGTCTCCATACATATACACTTATATAACACATATATACATATAGACATATCAGCAGATGCGAATGCGTGAAGACAATACCTAATACCCTCGCCTGGATCTTAGACCCACACTGCAGTAAGAGGTCAAATAAGGAAGAATGCTGCCGCATACACACACATGTAGAGGAACCGCAGAGGAAGATGAAAACCTTCGTCAAAACTAGTATCTTCTAAATCTGCATTTCTATAATTCTTCGAGCACACGCACTCACATCCACACAATGGCTGGTCATCAGTCGTCTCCACCTCCGTTCACTGCTGTCTGTCTGTACACGTAGACCAGTAGAAACATCTCTACGCACCTCTGTAGACATATATATATATATATATACGCAGATCTATACATATATATGTATATACACACACGACGACCCCTATATACGCAGACGTCGTATACGTGTAGACGGAAGACGACTTTTATTCTGCAAGCCTCTTATGACCAATTTTTGTGTGCCGTTCTTTCCTTTCTTTGGTGGCCCAATGTGCGGTGTGCAGGCTTTTCTCCTCCTCATCGTTCTTCTGCTGCTGCAGACGCCGCTTCTCAATGACGCGCCCCCGAAGAAAACGTCAAGGACAGAGGCACACACACCAGACAAGAAAAGGCGCTGCGAGAGGAGGAGATGAGCCAGACGATGAAAGGATGATAAAGTCCGTGAGGTTAGGGAAAAGCGTCTTCCGATTTTTTTAGCTGTTCCTGTGATGCGTCTTGCGGCTCACCCGAGTTGATGTACTCCTTAACCACCTGCGTCTCCTCCGCGGTCGGAACGAAATTCAACAACGTCTCCGTCGCTTCCGCCGTCAAGATCTGCCCAGAGGACGGCGCGCACAAACGGACGAGGCGCGTAGTGGGCGCGCGTTCGGCAGGTGCAACACCATCAGATCCACACACGTTCGTTTTGCACTCGTTCATACAAGCACATATATATATGTGTATATATATATGTGTATATATATATATATACACAAACACATATACACGGACACACACATATACACGGACACACACATACAAACATACACACACACATGCACACATCGAGATACCCACGAAGACGCATCCCGGTTCACGCTCACAAAAACGGCGCAGCGGTGGAGGGCCAAGAAGGTCTTCTGCAGCTCCTTCGAAATGCTGAAACACCTGCTGCTGGCGACCCGTGCACGCGTGGGGATCTCCCTGCTCGTCCTGGTGTTGGTGACTGTCCAGGCGCGAGTGTCGGGGCATCTGCTATGTTGCTGCAGGCTCAGGTTCGGTGAGGCTGCTGCTGAGAAAGAAAGAAGCGTTTCGAACTGTCTACTGTCGAACAGTTGGCGAGGCGAGACAGACACAGAGACACACACGCGAGGAAAGATGCGCTCTTGTGGCGCAGGAAAGGACGAGAGTGTGTGTGGGAGAGAGTTTACGGCTAGTTGCAGACGCAGCCACAGTAAATCTGCAGAGGCGTCGAAGACCCATAGGGACAGCGCAGCACGCAAGGCCGGACGCGCCTGCCTGCGCTGCTGCGGTTGTTCTGCCGGAGGCAGCCACCCCAGCAGCAGGAGGCTGCATGGCCGGCCTCCTGTGTTTTCACTAGAGCTGTAGAAGATTCCAGAAGAGACGGGATGCAGCGCAAGAGGACACAATGAAAGACAGACGGGAGCCCGAGGTGTCCCGTGGCAGCGGAAGCGCGCACCAATGTAATGGCCGCATCGTGGTTTGCGGCCAGGGTCATCTCTGAGGCTTTCACGTGGAGATCGAGGAGAAAAGAAGAAGTCTGCTAGAGGCGGCGCGGCAGGAACAGCAGCAGCAGCACAGGGAGGCAGAAAGCAGCAGCGGCAGCAGCACAGACCCGGGTGCAGCAGCCAGCGCAGAAAAAAGACGGCGTCCCGCGACGAGAAGCAGCAGCTGTACCTTCGGGTTCAAGTCTATGATCGCCTCACGCAGCTCCTGGTAGGAGAAGTTGCTGAACTTCGAAAGGGCAATGTTCATATTGTAGGCGCGCTTCGAGTCTGGCAGCAGAGATATAATCTGCCAAGAAGTTCACGAAACACCAACGCAAAGTGGCCACAAAAACGCAGATTAATTCAGGGGCACGTACATACGCAACTGCATGCGGATGTACTACACTGAGGTACATGCCATATATATATATATATATATATACACGCACACGTCTTGGCGAATAGTCTCTGTGAAGTACACAGATCATAGGCGCCAGCCATATTGAAATCTGAACTGCTGTGCGTCCTTCTACATACATATGTAAATATGTAAATATGTATACATTTATTATATATATATATATATATAGTTCTACATATATATATATATACATATATATATATACATATGTATTACTGACTTCTTGAATAGTCTTTATGAAGTACACAGAATCACACGCGCCAGCCTTATGTAAATCTGTACTGCTGGGCACACTCTTCTATATATATAGAGAGAGAGAAAGACGGACCCACGCAAGGGATCCACATCCGTTGGAACTCTGTGCAGGGCATCAGTTTATATATATATATATGTGTATATTATTATATATAGAGAGAGAGACAGGGAGAGACGTCCGGGTCACTGGCATTTCCACATGTGTGTGTGCAGATGAATACCACCGCGTGCTGCTTCTATGAATGCCGCTGCTTCAGCTCCGTCGCTGTTCGTCGCTTCTTCTTCTCCTCTCGTTTAACCTTCTTTTCCTGACGCTTGACCTTCTAGTATTCTCCTCTATCTATCGTGTCGCTCCTCTACTGCTTCCGTCAATTTCTTCTACCCGATACTTCTTCTTCTTCTCTTCTCTCTCCTGGCGATGTCCTGTTGGCTTCTCGTTCCTCATCCGTGCGCCAGCTCTCGTCCGGCTTTTCTTGCAGTGCTTGCCCTACAGCAGCCTTCTCTTTCTGCTTCACAGAAGGGCCCCTCTTTCTCCCCACGGTTGCTGCGCCTTGGCTCCTTCAGCGTCTGCCGCAGATTCTTTCTCTTCTTCTTCTCGTCTATTGCCACAGTACTGCTGGCTTTCGACGACCCGTCCCGCGGGTGCTTCGAATCTTCTAGTTCGCCTCTCTATCTTCTTCTTCTCAGCCTCATTTCTTTCCTTTCCGTCGTCGCCCGCTGTCCTTTCCTCTTCCCCTCCCCCGGCACCTTGCGACTCCTAAATATTCCTCTCGTCTTCCCCTCCTTCCTCTGTCTCGTTCTTCCTCTCCCGCTTCTCTCTGCCCCTTTCCGACGTCTTGCGTGACCTGCTGCTACTGCGTTCCTTCATTAGGAGGCATCTTACCTCACTTGGCTACTTCTCTCTGGAACTCCTTTTCAACTTTCAGTCTTCGCCATGACGACGACGACACAGCGGTACTCTCTGGCCTCTCTCTCTCTAATCTTTCTTTCTCCCTCAGGCATTTCTTTTCTCATTTTTCTTCAGTTCCCCTGCCGACCCCGCTTCTCCGGCCCCTTCTATCTGTTACACCTTCCTCGGCTTCACGTGTACTTCTTCTCCTCCGGCCTTCCTGTATCTCAAGCATCTCTCTCTTTCCGCAACAGCAACAGCAACAGCGCCAACAGCAGCAGCAGTAACAGCAGCAGCAGCAACAGCAGCAGCAGTAACAGCAGCAGCAGCAACAGCAGCAGCAGTAACAGCAGCAGCAGCAACAGCAGCAGCAACGGCAGTAGTAGCAACAAGCGCAGACGTTTCGTTAGTATCTCCTCCTTTTCCCGCAGATGTGCAAAAACGTCTGCTTTTTCTACTTCGCCGCTCTGTCTAGTGTCCTGTCTCTTGAGTAGGATGGCAGCAATGGTGTGGCCTCCCTTTGATTCGCCAGTTCTGCCTTCAGTAGTGCCCTCGTTAGCGTGGCCACTTTCCAAAAACTGCTGCTGTCTTTGACTGGCGACCCGTCCACACTCTCGAGATGCACTGCGTCACAAGTCGAGCAAAACCCAAATACAGTCTTCTTGCTTGCAGGCTGCTGTGCACCCACTCTGCCGTGTCTCTGTATTTGAGTGTACATTTCTCCTCTCCTTCTCGCTGTGTTTCCGTCCCGTTCCTGTTACATTCGGCTTCGCAGACTTCCTGTTCAGACCTCTGCTCACCTGTTGCTTCTTCTATTCTTCCTCTGCCCTCCTCCACTTTTGTCTGCTACTGCCGCTGCTTTTTTTTTTGATTCCTTCCACTCTTCTTCGGTCTTCACTTGCTGCCTACTTGTCGCCCTTCCCCTAATACCTCCACGGGGGACCGTGTGCTGCCCACTCCCTACCTTCGGTTTCTTGACTTCTGCTTTCTTTTTGGCGACAACTTTGGCAAATGTTTCTTCCACGTCTTCGAGCTTTACAGCCGCCTTTGCGGGTTTCTTCATGAAGAGAGTGCCAGGGATTTCTTCCTCGGAAAGCGGGTCCCAAAAAAACCGCTTCGTCTTCCCCTCGTCTTTCTTCCCCACCTTCATTCCTCCGCCCTCTCCTTTCTTCTTCGGACCTTTGCCTCCGCCGACGAGCCCTTTCATGGGCGGGCCTTTGCCTTTCCCCCCACCCTTGGGAGGTCCTGGAGGACCTTTTTTCGCAGCCGGTTCCTCCTTCTTGGGAGCAGGAGGGGGACCGGGTGCTCCTTTGCCTCCCTCCTTCGACCCTGCACCCGTTTTTCCGTCAGACCCTCCCCCCGGCCCGAGGCCGAGCCCCCCTCCTCCAGGCAGCTGCAAGACGCAAGAGACGCCGCATGTGGAAGGGTAGCGGGGAGAAAACCGCGTTGAGGAAGCTCGGAAGTCTCGCCGCCGCAGGAGGAGGAGAAGGCGGACGAACGAAGACGAAATAGACAGATCCAGATAAGTATAGGAAAACACGCAGACGTGCACACGTGCGCCCGAAGTCCGCACACCCAAGCCCGCTACACAGAGCGAGCGGAAAAATTATTCTCCAACACCGAGAAGGAGAGGCGAAACGTAAACTAGAAGAGGGAGAACGCAAAGGTATACAGGAGAAGGGGATGCTCTGTAGACGGTCGGGAGGGTCACACAGACGGAGCCGCATATAAGTAGAGAGAGGGGAGGAGAAGAGGAGCTGGCGAAGAAACGCTGGGAAGGAGCATTTGACAGGGGACCAGATCGGCCGAAAAGGCAGCAGATGGAGAGGGAGAATGGAGAAGGCAAAGGGAAAAACGAGGAAGGGAGTGTCTTCTTGAAAAATGGAAAGCGGGCGGCAAAGCGCGACAGAGAGAGAAATGGGAGAGGGAAACAGCGGAAGCTAAAGGTACACGAGAAGCGGGAAGGTGAAGGGATAGGAAAAAGAAGAAGTCGTGGAGCCCAGAAACGATTAAGAGGCACGGGCGAAGAAGGGAACGAAGTGAGAAGAAGGGGAGAAATGGAAAAGTGGTGGAACTACATTGGAGAAGGATACAGAAACGAGGCAGAGAGAGACGAGACGGGGGAGGACACGGGAGCAGGAAACAGGCGGCTGAGACGAAAGAAGAAAAGAGCGGAGAGAACGAGACAGAGAGAGAGCAGAGACGAGACACCGGAAGGCGGGCAGATACTAGTGACCTAGAGAACGACGCAGGCGAGAAAGAGAAAGACAGTGAGAATCGTAGAGAGAGCAGCGCTGGTGGACACATGGAGAGAAGGGAGAGGACGGAGAAGAAAGATGAGATTCGCCGCCGCCGCAGGTAAGACAGAGACGAAAGCAGCTCAGAGCAAGGAAAAGCACGAAGAGGCGGGCTGCAGTGACTGCTGTACGGAGACAGGAGAGAGCCGGAGGCTCGCCAACCAGAGGGGGAAGGCCACGAGGCTGAGATCAGAGGCGGAACGCTTGAAAGAAGAGAATAGAGAGAGAAGAGAAGCAGAGACGAAGAAGCATCGCGAACGAGCAACTCAGCAAAGCAGAAGAAGAAACGCGTGGAAGAGAAACGGGTACTCACACGCTCCATGTGAACTCGAACAACCGGTGAACTTTCGCAAGAGCGACACGAGAGAGAGAGAGGGAGAAAATATAGCACAATGGAGGGAAGCGAAGAAGACGACCCCGAGCAACACCTGCGTCTCCGTCTCAAACAACCGCCACTGACACTCTCTATAAATAGAAGTCCTCAAGTCAGTTCCTCGTGAGCTCTGCACGCATTCCCTTCACGTAGATGGGTCACTGATATATGTGTATACACGTTTGTATACAGACACAGACACGGAAAGAAAAAGAGGGAAAAAAAGGAAGGGGAATGGACACGGAGATAGTAGAAAGGTGCTGCTGAAGTATTTCCCCTTAGCTGCCGCCAAAGACATAGACGTATCTGCCCTGTATACAATCAACTCTGACTTCCGTGTGTTCCACCTGACGCCGGCTTCGTCCTACCTGCTTCTCCTCTCACTACGCGCTTCGCCACTGAACTTCCGTCTCTCTCTCTCTACATACATATACATATATATATATATGCGTATGCATGCACTGTTCGTCAGTGAATCTCTCTCTATCTAGTGAGTTTCTGTCGCTTTCTGTGTCTCACTCGGTCCACCTGTCTACCTAGTGAATACCTGCTCCCTCTCTTTCGCTCTCTCTCTCTATACGTCTACGTATTCGTGCACTCTTCGTCGGTTAATTTCTCTCTCCATCTATCTCTCTCTGTCTGTCTCTCTCCCTATCTGTCTATCCTATATACATATGCATATACATGTATGAGTGTCACTATGGAGAGAGGTGCCTCCACCTCAGACGCCTCCGTCTTTTCCCCATTTCCGCCTGTGCGACAAAGAAGCTCCCTCCCGCTTTCTTCTCTCCCCATTCTCTGTTCACTTCCTTCTGCCTCCACTGTTGCTCTCGAGAGAAGAGCGAATCGACCATACGTACATCCGCCGAGTCGCATGAACATCCATCCCTATACGTGTCCACGTGCGTGTACTCGAAATGCTGCGCATGTATTTACATGTGACTGTACCAAATCCCTACGAAGGTCGCCGCCGTACGCGTGTTCGTACGTGTGGAGCTGGAGGGGAGAAGCTCCACAGCGAATACTGCACTAAAACACTTATACACGTATAGACATCTAGAGTTGCATGCAAGTAATTTCTACGGAGGCGGCTGCATACATACATATATATCGCAGAAACTGCGCGCGCGGAAACTGCCCTCACACGTGTGCATACATATTTGCCCAATGCTGCAGACGGAGCGAAAGAGAGAGAGAGACATACACGGATATATAAATACACAATTGACTACACCGTTGCGCGTGTGTATTTGTTGTTTTCTCCTGTTCTTCAGTATTTGGCAAGCCTGTCTCCCGTGCGCAGATCTTCCGCGCGTCTCTTTTTCTCCCCTTTTCTCCGGCGAACGATTCCCCGTCTACTTTGTCTATAAAAAATCTTCGAGGCATCTTCGCTAGAGAGAGGTGTGCGTGGGGAAGTTTTTCCGCAGACCGGCGTACGTGCAGACACGCTAATGGGGTGTACACGCCGGTTGAGGAATGTCGCATCTCGACAGCCTGCAGGCACGGCCTGCTGTCTCCGTCTCTGTCTCTCGCGGAGACGTGTATCAACGTCGGGTTTTACACCTCAATCACTTCTGCTCCTCGAAGTGTTCTTTCTATGCCCGCGTTGCCAACAGTGTACATACGGTGGGCGTCTCCTTAGCGACGTACACACAGGTTTATACAGAAGGACACAGACACAGAGAGAGAGACACAGCAATGTACACACGTACAAGAAAGAGATATCTTCGTATGTACAAAAGTACACAGAGGGAGACAGAAGCATATTATATATCAGAGACAAATGCGCAGAAAAACTTGGGGAGGAGTATATACATGTATCAGAGAGACCCGCACTTGTCTACAGTGAACATGCGTGGGTTCTGCGTACAGAGAGAAAGGGGTGCTGGGAGAGAAAAACAGACAGGTCTCTGTCCCACAGCATTACAGATGCAGAGTTACGTGTGGACATATGTCTAGACATGCATGTGAAGACCCATAAACACACACACAGAGACCTCCTTCAAACGACGGGTTTATACGTATACACATGTATACACGTGTCCACATATGTCTAGAGAGGGAAAAAGAGAGAGAGACAAGGAGAAAGAGGGAGAGGGCGAGAGACAGACTGAGACACACACACAGTCACACCTCATAGACCAAGTATATATGTAAAGGGAGATATATTCATATATATATATATGTGTATATATGTCCCTCCCTCTGTGTGTGAACCCCCTGGTGGAAATGTTGAATGAGCAGGCTACCTTTTTGAGTGCGTCAGGCAGAGAACCGAGGCCTATGCCCGCCGACAGCTGCCCAACTTCTCTTTTCTTCCGCAGACCAAACTGGGCGAGGCCTTCTCCGGCAAGGAGTTTCTTCGCCTCTTCAACCTGCTGCTGGCGCGCAGCTGCTGCTGCTGCCTGCTGCATGCTCAGGTAGCCAAGTTTCTGCGCCATCAGAAGCGATAACGAGCTCTGCGCTAGCGAAAACGAACCCATATCCTGCACCAAACATCCAGTGAAAATGTCAAGCAGCAGCAGCACCTCGCGTGACAGCAGAAAAATACACACATGTATGTACATATATATATGTACGTGTACGACCAGATGGTCGATATACGTGCATACTGCATACGCCTGCATGTATATGTATGTATATAGAGAGAGAAATATGTGCACGTAGACGGGAGGAGCAGGCAGATACAGAGGTGTATTGCTTTCAACTCTTCGTCTAACCCGCTCGCGGAAGGAGACGTACGCGGCACGAATTTCGATACGTGTGCTGACTGATGCACGCGCACACGTTCACAGCTGATTGAAGTCAGTCTCTTCACACACACACACACACACACCTGTCACTCAACAGACGTGTTGCATAT